>JAUESI010000035.1:3798218-3810742 GCA_032275145.1 Synergus laeviventris
ATCGGCGGACGAACTCTTTAGTTCGAAGAGTGAAAGAACCAACGTGGAACCAACCAAAGCAGCACAACAGACTGATTTATTTCGCGAACTTTGAAATTCAAATTCAAATTTCCCGCTAATAAACAGTCAAATTCGTCACAGCAAAACGCATGTAGCGCCATCACGATGTGGGTACAACAACTAAACCCATCCCCTGAAGTCTTGTAGGTACCTAGCCTGCTGCATTAATGAAATTGTAAACGAAAATTCCTATTCCCTTTAGGCCTGTTGCAGTCCGTTAAGTCAAGATTTTTAAAGATTCTTCAAAATAATTTTATAAATATTATACAATATATACATTTTATAATAAATTTTCAATAATAAATATTCACCAAATGTAAATTATTTGTTTAATTAAAATAACCTTTGCTATACCTTTGCTATATTGTAATAATTAGTTTTAATTAATTAGTACAGTTCTTGATATTATTCTACTTCATACATTTATTAAATCTTTTATTTCAGAAATATAACATTTTGGAACTGGAAGATCCCTGGAAGAATTTTTTGGAGAACAAGAAAGACTTTCTCCGTCCATTTTTATTCTACAAATAAAATTTTCAGTATTAATATTAATAATTATAGAGAAAATATAATTAAAATCATTATTTACCACATACGACTCTTGACCTAACCTTAAAACAGCATCATAACATTCCTGTTTATCTGCTATGGTTATAAAATTATAGTCTGGATACTTACTGTTATTATTTTTGGATATATCAACTACGGATTTTAATTAATTTTCACACGTGACACTTAATTTAATTCATGTGAGATGTAAATAAACCGTACCAAAGTTTGACCGTACGTCATATAAGAAAAAAATAGGACGAGACTGTTTATAGAGCTTCACCAAACTGCCACCAGGTTCGCATTTTCGTGCTCACTGCGAAGTTGCAATTCTCTCCACCGCGGCGCCAATTGAAATATCACTCCCGGTTTTTGCATTGCAAGTAATGGGACTCGATTAATTTTTTTGAAGTATTCTTTAAATTTTCTCGGATAGAAAATAAAAGTGAGTTATTCTGTATTGTGGTGTTTTTTTAATTTATTGTGTTAAGTCGGATACGTCGTAATTGAAGATGATAAGTCGGATTTTAGCGATTTTATCAATTCTGTAGATCACGACTACGATTTACCTCCTGTAGTGAATTCTTTAATTTACTACACAACAGGGTCAATATGTTCAAAATATTTAAAACTATCAAAGATTAAGCAAAGAAAATGTATTTAAATTTCCTTGTATTACACAACGTAAAGAAGATATTAGCGAATATAATACAACAGTATTTACAAACTCGAATGCGGCAGTTTGCCAAACAGGACCAAAAAAGTGAGAATAAAAGTAAGTTGAAATTAGCAAAAAACTTAATTTATATAATTTAAATAAATAAAGTATTTATTCCTCTTTTAATAGATATTTTATTTGTTGCTCATTAAAAAATGTATGTTCCAAAACTGCAACTTCATAGATAATTATAACAAGCAAATGCTGGTGATAATAGTATATAAAACGTTCAAAAATTAATATATAGTTAATAATTGACTAGGAAATCCTCTTTTTATTATATTGCTTATTATTTTTTTAGGAAATTAATGTTAGTTTTCAGCTTATTTAACTTTTTATTTAAATTTAAAACTGAGATTAATTTAATTTGCTAGGATTATCAATTTATTTTTTTAATTTACATTTTCCCTTTATAATGTATATAAATTTGTAGAAAAATTGTTTTGAAATATTATATTATTAATATTGTTTCGATATCAATAAGTTTGCACGCGGAAAAATCCTTTTTTTACCTAAAAATATTTAAAAACTATAATCGCATTCTATTGCTTTCAATGGAAAAACCAGGAGTGATATGTCAAATGGCGCCACGCTGGAGAAAGTAGGAACTAACCAACTCGTGACACTAAGGGGGCGCCATTTTTGTTTAAGATGCACAGGGTTGATTTGAATCGATCGCTCCTCGTTCTCTTAACTAACATGGTAGAAAGAGATATCCGATCGAATTTATGCATCGAACTCATCGGAGTCCCACTCCCACAGCTCTACTGCTGTTCTAGTTGTCCTCAAACATTAATAATTTTTTATAAGTTCCAATAATCATATTGAGACTTGTGCAATGCATAACGTTTAATATGCAACGTAGCGATATTTTGTAACAAATTATTCACTTCAGTATTGTTCTAGCATAGAAATATGTTCACTGCATGAATTGAGGATTCCTGGACACATACACAGCGTGGAAGGTATAGTTAATAGTATAAAATATATTATAGACCATTACCTAACCTAATTATATTTCTTGCAAAGACACAAACAAGTATATTATTTTAACAAAGGTATTTTTATTGTTTGAAAGTAGTTTAGATTCGTTTTAATACTTTTTTATAACATTTACGAAAACAAGTTATGTTCGATTCATCCAATATATAGTATAAGCATTTTTTACTGTGTCCTCTTCTGCCCTCAACTGAGACGCTAAGTTACAAGCCAAAACTTATATTTAAAAATGAATACATTTAGATTTTCCATACCAGGCAGGTCGTCATCTTTTTTTTCCTTTACGTCTGCTGGTATGGAAAAACCTTACACGTTAGTTTTATATAAAGAATGTTTCATTACCGGATAATTATACCGACTCCAAAAACTGAATATTGACTAATTTAAGAGATAATTAATGCAAAATAAAGTGTTATAAAAATTTTCTAATAGAAAAGTTAAAGTTAAGCTTCCAATCAAAAATATTTTTGAAAACATTGATATCTTGGATTGTAAATAAAAAATTGATTTTGAAGTTTAATTCACCTACAAAAATGAAATAAACTTTGTAAAACTCTATCAACATAGTGATATAATAATAATATACCAAAATTTGTTTAATAATAGATCTAGAACTAATATTACAAATGGTAAATAGGTTAAATACAAAGGGTTTCTTTTCCTATAATATATGTGACGTGGCAATTGAGTATTACTATTTGCTTCCTTTGTTGATCACCCCAGAGAGTTGTGCACATCAGGTCTGTGTATACTTCTTGTTACTTATAGTTATAGTTTTTTTTTTTAATTTATTTTTGTGGCAAATACACTGAGTTTCTTTCAAATAGAGAAATAAAATTGCACCTATTTATTTAATAGGTATAAAAATTGACTTATCAAATAAGCGTGGAAAAAATAACGTTTAGAAAAAAAAAATTATTTATATTTTTATGAGCTACAGCCCTGGGGTCTTACGAAAGAGAAGACTGAAGAAGCTCAAGTGCAATAGGCTGTAAAGACTTGTGATTCTTTTTAAACTACATTTAATAAATGATAAAATTATGATTATTGTCATGAATGAAAGAACTCCGTTGAAGCAAATGTCACGAATAGCAATTAATATAAAGTATATTTATAGAAAATGAGTATGAATAACCCTAGATCTACGTTTTTTATTACTTAAAGTAATTAATCATCTGGATTTTTAAATTTAATTCTCTGATTAGTTAAAAAAGTGTTGTATCTCATATATTTTTATCATAATTAAAAGCCCCGATACCCACATGTTTATTTCAAGTTGTAAAGAATAAAATGGAATCTTTTTCGGAGACTTGCAAGTTTATGTTGAAGCATCTGTTAACATTATATTCTCAATTTTAGATTCTTTACATAAACGTCACGATGCCTGAGAATGAAAAGATTGCAAGGCGATTCAGAGATAATGGAGCCCAATCAAATGCATCGAGCAAGGGATATATCTCTGGGACTTTCGACAAACAATTGAGCTCAAACCTGAAATATATTGATCCTGCCACTTTAACATTGTGGCGGCATCCTATCACGATAATTAATTTTTTTTTCCGCGAATTATTAATTGATTCCAAGAGTTTGTGCAAGAAAATTTTGAGACATTACAGAATTGTTATAAGTTCTGTATTAATTGTATTTTTGTTTTTGTTACTTAGCAGAGTTTCTGGACCTCAACAACAGGTGAGTCTCACGATGAAGTTATTCTTTACGTTAAATATTCTTGATATGAAAAGAGTCATTACAGGTCATTAAGTAAAAGGTCTTAAAATCTTTCAAATGCTCTAAAATTTCTTGAAAATAGTTAAACTCTTCTGAATTTTTTTTAAAGTCACTTCAAATTCCCTTGAAATACTATTAAAATTCCTTTCAATTACTTAAAATCAACTAAACTATCTTGAATTATTTTAAGATGGTTAAAATTTTGTTAAATCCCTTGAAAATATGACTATAAAAAAGTGAATACTCTTCGATCATTTGCCAATGCCTGATCCAAATTTTACGTTCAAACTTTACTTTTTAAAAGAATAATATTTTATTTTCAGGCATTTAGATATTTAGAAAATAAAATCAGAAGATGGATGTACTGGGTTGGATTAGGAGTTTTGTCAAGTGTAGGTTTAGGATCAGGTTTGCATACATTTGTATTGTATCTTGGACCTCACATTGCAGCCGTTACAATGGCTGCATATAAATGTGGAGATCTAAATTTTCCTGAGCCTCCTTATCCGGATAAAATAATATGTCCCTCTACAATAGATGCAATTACGAGTGTAGGAATCTTAAGTATTATGAGAAAGGTTCGAGTAGAAACAATGCTGTGGGGAGCTGGTACTGCTTTAGGTGAATTGCCACCTTATTTTGTCGCTAAAGCTGCTCGAGCGAGTAGTCGTAATAGTAAAAATGAAGACTGTGATCAGGAAGAGCTGAAAGAATTAGAAATATTGGAATCGCTTGAAAATGGAAGAAATGTTTCGTATTTCTTACGGATCAAACTGGCTATGAAGAAGTTCGTTCAGAAGGCTGGATTTTGGGGGATATTAGCTTGTGCATCTGTGAGTATTTATGCTTCCTTTACATCAGTTTCAAGAAAAATTTTACTTTTTCAACTTTGAATTTTAATTATGTATGCATTATTACTTTTGGTTTATAGATTCCAAATCCCTTATTCGATCTTGCTGGTGCGATTTGTGGTTATTATCTTATTCCATTTTGGACATTTTTTGGTGCCACAGTCATTGGAAAGGCAGTCATTAAAGTTCATATACAACAGCTGGCTGTGATTATAGCGTTCAATGAGGAAGTTCTAGACAAAGCTCTCAATTTAATAGCTGCTGTACCTATTATCGGAGAAAAGTTTCAAGAACCATTGAAAAAATATCTCATGGAACAAAAAGGAAAATTCCAAAACAATGGCGCATCTGTAAGTAAATTATCTGGTCATGTGTTTTTAGCATATAAAGTTTTTAGCATCATGAAATCTCATGAGACTATTTGTTTTTACAGGAAGCCCATGGGTCAACATTTATATCAAAGTTGTTTGAGATGTTTGCAGTTGTGATGGTTGGTTACTGTTGCTTGACTATTATTCACGAATTAGCACGAAAGCATCATCGCAGACGTTTTAAAACAACTACAGATTAAAATTTGCGGGAAAGCTTCAGTTAAAGCTGCATACTGATGAAGTCTTGTACAGAATAAATAAAATTTTTATATTATTCATGCCCTACTTTTTGTTTTCATTGATCTCTTATTATGCGTTGAAGCTTAGAAGATGTGATATATATTTGAAATAATTTTCCAATTATCCTTGAATAAACATTTTTTAATTCTACTTTTTTAAATGAAATAACTCATGGCATAATTTGATGACAGGTGTTCAGATCAGAATAGAACACTTATTTCAAGGTGTGTAGTAATTTATTTAATAAAAAATTATTTGCTGTCAATACTGAATTTTGATATAAAAAGTGTAGCAAATATCGTTTGTACAATAATTATAAACAATGTTGAAATAGAGATAATGCAATTCCTTAACAAACGAACCGATTTGAAATTAAATTTTAACTATTCAGATTGTTCATTAAACTGATCAAATCGTACGAATGTTTTAATTATTCATTAAGATTCGTCATGAAATAAAATCCAGCGAACCATATCTTAAAATCTTCATTCTCTTTTACAAAAAGAGTATATCATATGTACAAAGAATTATTTGAGTCGAATTTTGAGCTAATGAAGGAAAAAAGAGGTGAAATAATAAAAAATAATTTAGTCAAAAAAGATATGAACACAAATTATTTAATGCTAAAGTAAATAAATTTGTTTAGATAACATTTTTACAAAAACATGGAAAACACATATTCACATGTTTTTGTACAAAATTCCTTTCTGTGTAAATTAAATTGACTGATGAAGTTAAAAAATTATTTCATTTAGACGAAATCTTTGAAAAAGGTCATGTTTAAAGACAGTGTCTCCTTACAATAAAAAAAATGTATTTTGTACTTATATGTATGTTGTATACATTGAAAAATTGAAATTGTATTAAACCGCATGTGATATCAAATTTCAATTGCATACATGTAAAAAGATTTATTGCTAATTTCTGCTATATTTTAGAATGAATGCTGTTTATCTCAGATAAACAATCATTGGCCATTCGTAAAATTATGATGAAGTTATTCAAATAATTATAGCACAGCGACGTATGCTTTATAGAAGTTCCTGTGGCATGAAGAAATCAAGTACTGAGTGCTTTAGAAAGTAAACAATGTTCATATAGACTGAAGCAAAAAGACGACCTACGACTGAAATTTTTGTTTTCAATCTTCAAATAGAAAATAAAACAACGCGCGTTGTTGAAATGGTTTTTTCCTTTCAGGTATCACTGTCCACACTTGTTCAGAGCACTTATTTCCTGTAACACAATAATTTGGAATCAGTTAGACAAAAAATACAAGTAACAAGAATTGTTAAGAATAATAGAAAAAGTAAGTGTAATCAGATTGTTAAATTCACCTCGATTTCTTTGAACTCTTTCTGTCACCACTGTCGTCGCGGGAACGTTTCTTGCTGCTAGATGAAGAATGCGAGGATTTGTGTTTATCGTGTTTATCCCGTTTGTCATGTCGATCGCTTTTTTTGGGGCTAAATCAAAATAGAAGAAAAATGCATTAATGTATTAAGTTGACAAGCACAATTTTAAATTTTAATCACCTGTGTTTGGACGATTTGGATGGAGATTTGTGTGAGCCACCACCACTCCGTGATCGATCCATTCTTTAATTATTAAATTGCAATATTCAGAACTCAATGCAGTATTATCAGAGAAATATTAACACTGTTTAACCTGAGTTTCCTGAATAATTAAGAGAATGTATAAAGCTTAAATAATGTAGCTCACCTGTGTTTATCCGTAGACCTTCTATCTTTGTCTCTGCTGTTGGACGAACTTTTACTCTTTGAATTCGACGAACTTTTGTGCCTCGAACTATGCCTTAAAAAAAAAGATGAATTTATTTAAGTGAACACCTTTGATTTTAAATTTAATTTCCGTATAAGATTTGAAGTATCTACCTATCTTTCGAAGGCGAGCGTCGGCCATGAGACTTTTTATTCTTAGCAGAATTATAATTGTCCGGGAAGCCGTCGCCTCTTTCTTTATCTTCTTCGGCTGCTTCTCTTTCCAAATCTGACCAATCTTTACCAGATTCTTCAGAGCTGCCTAGTTCATCCTCTGTACAAATATATTAACATTTCATTTTTTTATCAAGCATTAAGGAATTCTAAAAATTCCGTTGTGATATTTTCATAACTTACCCTCACCGCTTTCAGAATCTTCGGAAGCTTCAGAATATTCTGACTCATCATCAGATTCTTCCTCACTTTCCAAATCAGTTGGCTGAAAAGAAAAATTAAGATTGGTTCACTTTTGCTTTCTGATAATGTATTTGTAATAAACCTTCAAACATAAACAAAAGGCAGTTACCTCATAGGCATCATCTTCATCCTCCTCTTCGTCATCTACTTGCTCTCTTTCATCGTCACTTTCAGGATCCAAGAATGTCCAACCGCCACTCTCGAAGAATTCCTCTGGGTCTTCAGTAATCGTTTTCATAATCTTTGCCCAGTTTAAGGATTGTACTCCCTCAGAGTATCTAATATCACAAGAGCTGAAAGACAAAATAGATAACAATTAGGAATCTGTTAATCAGGTCCACTTAAAAAAATGAAAATGATCATTGTTTTATTTGATTACATTAATTGTGCGTCTACTTACTTTAACCATTCCTTAACATGATCCAGCATGTTCATGGGAATTGCATTAACCATTGCTACTTTTTTGTTGTAGTCTTTGAAAACGAAAATCATATCAAAGTTCTTTAAGTGGAACTGAACTCTCTCAAAGTGCACGAGTTCTACGTCTTCGAGGGTAATTACGAATGGAGGCTGAAATATAGTGAAAAATTTGTATGTTAGAAACGAGTAGCGATTTTGAATAAGAAATAATTTACAGAAAATACTGACCCATTCTGTTAGATTTACGAGACATCCACTCGTTGGTTGCAAAAGAACAGTGCTTCTGTATGGAGCTCCGGGAAATCCCAGTTCTCTAAATGGAGTGTCAAACTCAACCTCTTGTTTCGTCATACTTTCCACCTTAATAGAACATTACAAGGTCATTCTTAAGTTTAATAAATATGCACAAGAAAGATAAGATATAAATGAATATTCACCTTTTCACAGAAGCTCTTGAAAGCGGTCTTCAGTTTGTGTCTGAGTTCTCGTTCCGATTGCTCAGCAGCGAGATCGTCACGATCGTGCATGTGTTGATGTTTTCCCAAATCTGTTGTAATTTCTCCCACTTCTGTATAGAATTGTACATCTAAGTGTTTTTTCTTGCCGAACATTATTGCGTGCTAAAGAGAAAATACTTCAGTTATAGTTTTAAATTATTTAATTATTTACAAAATAGTACATCCATACCTTCAAGTGAAAATGAAGAAGAATGATCATTTCACCGTCACATGGTTGGAAGAAGGCGTTCTTGATGTTGTTATACAGAATGTCGACTTTGTCTCCTCTAACAGACGTATATCGAAAACCATTCGTGTGAGCTTCAAGTCCCCCCGTCATTCTTTTCGTAACGATGTTTGGTCGAATGTACAAATCTTTCAGCTTTGGATTGCCCTTATTTTGAGATAGTATAAGGGTATCTTGTTTAACGAGATCTTCCTTTTCCTTCTCCTCGGCTGCTCGGTTCTTATATTTCTTCTGGACCTCTTTGATTAGCCTGAATGCTGTGTTGAGATTCGATGAGGGAGCTGAAATTTCACCAGGCTCTTTGGTATTCGTGCTTCGGTAAGTTCTAAAAAAACAGGAAAAGAACAAGCGACTATTTAGAACCAAGTGGAACATAATATTATTAATTATTTCTGAGAATATTCCGAAGTTTACTCACACTTCCTTGACGAATGTAGCATCAGGTTGAGTATAAACTCCACCTTCGTTACGTCCCATCGTTGCTCCGGGATGGAAAAAATTGATTCTAAGGTACGTGTAGTCTCCTTCGACAGACTGTGATATATTTTTGATTGTCGAGATGTGGAATGGGACAGGGTATGAATAAATCGGAAGAATCACGCTCTCGTACTTCTTATCTGAAAGTCAACAGTCAAATTTATATATCTTCACCGCAACAATAAAAAAGGAATAAAGAATTTTTTACGAACCAACGTAAAGTTTCAAGTCCGTAACTTCTGGTTCTCGAGGCATGTGATTGACAGATTTGTAAGAAATAGACGCTTTACGTATTTTTTCTTGCTCTTTTCCGCCAGATTTCATGGCTAATCGAGCTTTGGCAACCTCATTAAGCTGCTGAGCCAATTCTTTTTGATGCTGCTTCCTCTTTTCTTCAGAGCTGTGCTCTGTTCTCAATTTTGATTCTAAAACAGCTGTCCTCTTCCCTCTTCCTAGAATTTCTTTTTGTTTTTTCACAGTTTCTTGCTCACTCTCCTCGCCGTCGTCTTCTTCATCTTCCTTGAAAGTTATACCGATGTTCTTTACTTTTTTCTTTGAGGGAGTCAATATCGTCGCTGGCTGATCCTGCGTACAAAATTTTGATATAGAACTAATTTACGAATTTTTAAAATGAATTAAATGTATAATAAATGGTGAAATAATTTACCTCGTTAACCATAACGGTATCTCCTATAAAGAGGGCGTAAATCTTTCCTTCTTTGTCCTTAGCTTCGGTATTATTTAAATTAGAAAGACCGACATTGACATTAAACACCATGCCCTTCTTGGCAGTGGCCAGTGTTTTTGGTCCTAACAAGAGAGAGCTTTCTCTGAACTCAATACCCATTGCAAAGCCGAAGTTCTTGGTTAGATGGTCTAACATAGCTGGTTTTTGGTCTTTTACGAACTTGACACCAGTATCGTAAACATCACATAATTTCGTTCCTGTCGTTAATTTCTTTAAAACTTCTTCTTCCAATTGCAAAAGAAAGTTGTAATTTTCCTGAAATATTTAACAAAATCACTTTGTAGATAGATATAATAAAATAAAGAATATTGTAAAGGAGAAATGTTTTTACCTCAATTGACTTTGTCGGATTAACCAAAATCGTCCTCACGATGTTGGAACAATAAGACTTGTACCTTGCACCAAGAGAACACACAATCACTCCAAAGTGAAGAGTGTTTTTGTCACTAACGACACTGAATTTCAGAGAATAGTTACCTCCGCTCTGAATAATCGCAGGATAACACATATCTACTTGCGTCACATCAACACCAGTGACATATTTCTTATTCGAAATGGCTCCGTCTACCCCTTCCGCAAGTTTAGAATGTTTAACTTTCTGTAAAGGTAATGTAATTTCAAAATAATAATCGCAGTTTTCAAAATAGTATTTTATTAATAAATATCTTATGTAGAAAACAGACCTTATCTGAGTCGATAATTTCCATAATTTGCTCCTTGAGGTACTTCATAAAAACATCTACGGATACAAGACAAGCCTTTTTGATAGTGAGGATTTCTACATCTTCTTTAGGACACATAACGTAAGCAGCAGCAGCACTCACGTCAATCTGAAATTAAACATAATACAAAAATAAACACTGAAAAATTTATTTGGAATATAATTTTGAATGGAAAGTACAAATAATTAAGGGAATTACGCTTACCGTATCAAAAGATTCAGGTTTTAAAGCAGCTCGCCAAGCATCCATGAAAGCTCCAGGGTAATTTTCTTTCGAGAATACTCCCAAAGTCTTGCCTTTCTTACTGCCCTTTATAATATCAATCAGCTTTGCAAAGTTCGCTTTATCCTCATCTGCCTGTAAAAGTAATACTTTTTAAACGCTAAAGTTGAGGAGACAGATGTATAAAAAAAAGTAATATTAGAAATATAAATCTTACTCTGTCTCTGACGAGTAATTTTACGAGAGGAACTCCTGTGTCTTCCATTTTTTGATTCTCTACCTTTCTCAAAAATTCGATTTTCTTTTTGCTGGCTAAGAAATGGATAGAATCTTCCGCCAGAATCATGATAGTGTCAGCAAGTTCGTAGCTCAGGAGCCATGTCTACAATTAAAGACATTTTGACAGTGTTTAACGACAAAAAAATGTAGTTTAGTGTACAACCGTATCACATTTGATAAATATCACGCTTTTGAGTGCCTCTATAACGCATATTCATATAATAATAGTTTCTCATATAAGAAAAATTCGATTCTTAATTTTATTTGAGGTTATGCTTCAATTCTTTCAAATTTGGAATACATGATAGCTAGAAATGAATAAAAGATAACATTTTAAGATAAAGGAAAATTACTTGTAGAGCCGTTGACTTGCTGTAAACGATGTCTTCGTCGGTGCCGACAGCAGAGACGAGACAATCCATTTTAGTGAAGCTGTCGTCAGGAGAAGCATCTCCATCCTGTTTGAAGTACAAAATAAACATTAACTTCGAAACCAGAATAAAAAGGATACTAACGGATGAATGTTGTAAATTGAGTTTGAAAATACTAACCTTCCAAGCAGCGTAGAGACGCTTCATACGCCGGAAAAACGTTTCTTTGTCGAGAGACACGTTAGCCATGATTTGTTTTTAGGAGGCCACCGCAAGCACGCGGTAGCGTAACAAAATTGTATGGAGAACTACTAAAAGAATACGTTACTCAAACTAATCACTAACGATATACTTATGGCAACCGACTTTAATCTCAATGAGCAAAACGAGTAGAACTGAGTAAAATTCACATTTTACTTTCCTTTCATTCACAAAATATATAAGACAACGCTCAAACGGCTCGGAAGTCGGAACTACTTTTCAGTTTTCACTCATCCAACGGTTTTACGGTTCCAAGTTCTAACGTCGTTAGCAGCAGGCTCGGTCAACTCGATAAGGGGAAATGGCGAATTTTTAGAACTTTGGCGCGGGGGTGAAATTAGTTCTCCTGACGATCATAGGTGGCGCGGACTCGTAACGCCGAGGGCCAAGCGCATGCGGGTAATTTAAATTGTTTGTTGTTAAAGGAAAGGAAAAGGAAAGCATACGTTTTCTACTCTCTCTAGGAGAGAGATATATAATATAGATAATATAGATCCTTGCAATCTTGAAATCTGAAGAATTCATTAGGATTTCAAGATTTTTAAGTAATTTGAAAATATTTT
>JAUESI010000035.1:3810842-3893862 GCA_032275145.1 Synergus laeviventris
GACTCTATAAAATATTCTATCTATGAATAATATAAATAGAGAAAGAATATGTAAATTAAATTTATTTTAAAACTTATTATATTACATATTATATTATGAAAAAAAGGAATTCTTCACATTCTTCTTATTGACATTTAAATTTGCATGAATGCCATACATCATTGTAAATACAATTTTATTCAACTACAAGAGCTTCGTAAATAGAGAACGTTCTCGTTCATGATTAATTTATTAATTTGTCCTCGTTTGACAATCGTCTTGTTTTTTATCAATTTTAAACCATTTTCTTCATATTCATTAATTATTTAAAAGTCGAAATGAGACAAATGTTCTTTAAAATATGTACATATAAAATATTTTTCTACAGATAATAAATTCTTGACTATTTTGAATATATCTTTCTTCTAGTAAGACTTCCAACAATACACTCAGAAAAAAGTTTTTTTTTAACAAACAAACATTTCTTTAAAATAGAAAAATTTTTTTTAATTAAATAAAGCTTGTTTGATTCAAAGAAATTTTCTTTAATTAAACAAAGGTATTTCTTCACATTAAAGAAAATGTCTTTGAACCAAACACTTTTTTTTCAATTCAAGGATATTTTTTCTATGACCATCTTGTTTTATTCAAACAACCTTTTTTCTGAGTGTCGAAAAGTATGTTTTGGTCAGCCAACTTTAAATCAGATTAACATCTATTTTTGAATACCAAAACTGCCGATATTGTACGTATTTTGTTATCAGAGCTTCATTTATTTTCTTATAAATAAGGCACAATTCAAATGTGATACAAATTATATGATATTATAGGCAAAAGCATCTTGTATAAGAAAGTAAATATATCCTCATACGCTAACTGCACATATACATTTATATAACGACCCATACACATTCAGTATAGTTGCTAAAACTGTTTGTAAGTCATCTTATCGAGTTCTCTCCCACCCGGCTTCGACAATCGCATCCAAAACCTACCACCACAACGCGATTTAGTCAGTCATGAATGAAACTTACACACTATACGCTGATTATCTCACTCGGTTAAAACATGTCGGAAAACTGTTCTACTTTGTTAATCCCTACGAGTATACCTTCCAATTTCAAGAAGATGTGCCAGATTATCACAAACAGGTAATTTTTTCCGTTTTTCTTTCAACGTGATACTTTCTGTAACCATCTTGCAATTTTCAGGAGATTAAAAATAACATTCATATCTAAAATATTTATGCTGTAAATATAAATATAGAAACTATTAATATTTTCTATGCAGAATCGTGTAAGAGAGAATATATATTAAGAGCACTGAAAACACTCGATGGTTGTGACAACCACAGAAATAGTAAAATATGGTACAACTACTCATTTGTGGTTGTCACAAACAGGATTTTGATTGACAGAACCAAATGTGGTTGTGTCAATTATTGTCACAACCATCGAGTTTTGTCAGTGAAGTAAAAATATTCTAATTTATACAGTTTTCAAGGATAATTATACCATTAGCCAGAATCTCCATTTTCAGTTTTAAATATTTAAAAAGCGATTGTCAGATAATCAAACTGTGTCAACAAAAATATAACCTTCGTAAGATGCTAATATGCTTTGTTGCCCTGATAATAAAGTTTATTTTATTTTTATAATTCAGAACTGACACACATAAGGCCTTTGTATTTACTTTTAGATTTACCTTTATATTTACCTTTATATTTACCTTAATATTTCAAAATTTTAACTATCAAAGACATTTTTTATTTTAGGTGCATCATACAAAATAATTCAATGAGTTACTTGTTTTTTATTTGTTTTTTTTTGCTTACTTTTTCTTCATTATTTTCGTAACGCAAATACAGTCAAACTTAATTTGTGTTTTTTTATCGACGTCTGACTTAAAAATCCGTATCTACTGATTAGATTCCCATCTTCAATGCTCAATCTAAAGGTTGAAAAAGATTAATTTAGGAAATATGTTATCAGCAGAAAAAATGTTTCTGCTGATAACATATTTCCGTTTAGAACACTGAATTTTTCGAAATTGAGTTTAATAAAATTCTAGAATAAATTGAAGCTTCTCGAAATCGAAATTACTCAGTTCGTTTTGAAATTTAATCCATTTGAAATAAAGCTAATCTCTGATCGAATTTGAAATTCGATCCAAATATAATCCTTATAAAAAATAATCAAAATATTGAAATTCTTATAAACAAAGAATCAAATTTCTACCTCAAAACGTTGCATAATTTTTTTCTCCATTTTTTAACACTTTGATCGACTTTTGGATGAAAAATTGACATTCTGAGATTTAGTGTGTATTTTTTATAGAATTGAAATTCACCAAGAAATTCACTGTGATTTTTAATTGCTTATAGATCTGGTTTTCATTCTTTGCTCTCATCGTGCTGGAGAACATCATACTATTTGCAAAGAAGAAAAATACTTTTCGATTAAACGACCACGTAACGTCATTGTCACACTGGATTCTGCAAGAGACTGGACGGTAAGCATAGGTAACTTTTGCATTTTACTTTTCACAATTATTACTGCTTTCGTCACAAGAGAAATAATTGTTTAGAGTTGATAGAAAAATAGCATTTTACAAACAAGAAAAGGGGGGCATTTCCTCAATAAAAATCTGCAGTTCCAAATTCTTAAAATGAAAACTCTGGAAATTAATTCCTTGAACCACATCCTAATGCTCAAGAAATGAATCTTCTTTGATATCAATTTCCAGAATACTTTTCCGGGGAATTGAGTACTACACTTACATCCTGATATACGAAAAACATCGAGTATGGAGCCTAGCCTGGGATTCCCAATGGACATGGTACATAACTGCAATAGGGGTCGACTTCTGTTATTACTGGGTGCATCGAGCAAATCATGGTTATTGCTTATCCACTTATTATTAAATGTCTCTCACGAATTAAACCATAAAACTTCCGTTTCCAGAGGTGCATATTCTATGGTCTCAGCATCAAGTTCATCACAGCAGCGAGGAATTTAATCTTGCGGTTGGTCTGCGGCAGTCTGTTTTGCAACAGTGGTGCAGCTTTGTAAGTGCAACATGCAACTCGTATTTTATTTCATTCGTTCGCGATCTGCACCCAGGAATGCGATCTGTTTTCCCATCTTAGAGTCATTTTTATATGTTTATTTTTATTTATGTAATGCCATATAATACATCCCACTCGTATCAAATATTGATTCTCATGTTTATGTGGTTTTTCATTTCAATTCAATTCTTTCATTTTCCCGTTATATTCGGACAGGGAGGTACAGGCCTCACAGACCCTATGAGAAAAAAAAATAAGGTACATAGGATACTTTTTTGTCGCTCATTAGGGTACTGTTTTTTAAAATAAAAATTACACAGTTTATGCAAGTATCAATTTAATTTCTTATTACTTGAATTCGAAAAAATTTTCTTTTTATCTGGGGGTATTTGGATTTGGATTGCAATATGCAATTTTTTTTTCAGATGTTCTATTTGCCTCTTGCTTTTCTGGTTCCACCCTCTCATTTCATAACACACCATCAATTGAATCTGATTTATCAACTATGGATTCATACGACTCTCATCGAAGATTTAGGGCCATTGGAATTCATATTTAATACACCAAAGCATCATCGAGTTCATCATGGTATGGTAAACCAAAGAATTCTGGATTTTATACAGAATATCTGCAATTTTTTATTTAATTTTAAGTTTCTCGCTATCTTGAAATGATGATTTAGTACTAGCTGATTAACCAATTTTTAGGGTGCAACTTATATTGTTTGGACAAAAATTACGGTGGAGTGCTAATAATCTGGGATAGAATTTTCGGTACATTTATGGAAGAACTGCCGAAACCGGATATTATTTTTGGACTAGTTGTCAGCCCAAAGTCTTTCAACCCACTCTATTTGCAGGTGAGATTATTTAATTATTTATGTGATGTCATTTCCATCTCGTAAAATATCATCATAATTCTTCTACGTTTCTTTTTTACTTCAGACATTTTACACAAAAGCGATGGTGGAAAAAAGCTTGAAGATGGAATCGGTTAAAGATAAACTAGCTGTTGTGTGGAAAGGTCCAAGTTGGTTGCCAGGATTACCTCGACTTGGTCTTGATGAATTCAAAGTTGATGTGAGATTTAGTTAAAGTAATTAATTAATACATCAGGAAATTATTCACACTTTGTAAACAAGCATGTCGATTATTGATCCAATTTTAGATACTTTCAGAAGAGAATTTATTTGCTTTTATAAAATTGTACAATTATTGTCAGAGATTTAATTTACATTCGTTATTAATTGTCATGTTACGAGAAACACAATCTGTTTATGTAAACGGGTTTTACTAATGCATAGCTTTGCAATGCAATAAAACTATATTATTCACGTCATATGGGGATTTAATTGAAAGCAATCTTCGAGTGGCCTGAGTTTATTATTTTCTTTTAATATTTATTATCAGTAATTGAAATCTCTTATTGTTTATTTATTTATCGTTTAAACTTTATCATTTTAACCACATTGAATTTTCAATTTTTTTTCAACCGTTTATTAAAACTGCTTTTTAATTTCAGGTTACATCAAGAATAAAGTATGATACTTGTATACCAAAGTGGCAGAAAATCTACATAACATTGCATTTTTCACTTGTCTTTTATGCACATACGCAACTCTATGACAATCAAAGAGTAAGTAATTGGCGTAGATTAATAATAAAAAAATTTTTATCATTTAAATTTGCTATTTTCAGTAAACAATTCTTATTTTTCAGGTCCTAGAAAATATTCAGACAGCTACTTTGGTGTTAAACAATTTTTGGACTGTTACTACCATTGGCTTATTGTTCGATAAATTTAAATACGCGAGTGTATTAGAACTCGTCCGTTGCATAATTTATTTAATATTTTTTAAAAATACTTTATATTCAATATCGAATTATTACATCTCGTGCGCATATTTTGGATCATGCTTCATTTGGATTCTGTACATCATACGGAACTTCAAACTTTTCTTCAACTCTGAAGATAGTTAGCACATTAAATTTTCATCCAGATATAATTTGGAAAATTCATACTACTGCTTAAGATTGAAGATGTATAAAATTCGATTATATTCTATTATAAAAGTTCTGATGTCCAAGAATTTTCCTCAGGTAGATTGTGTTCAAACTTACAAATATTGTAATTTAAAAAATAAGTACAAACTCAATTAACATTATATCGTAGTTTTCTTGTAATTAAAAATATTATAGATTAAACTTAGAGAAATTTAGTACGAACCCTGTGGTATGATCTAATAAAATGTTATATTTATATTTAAAGTCTTTAAATCATTTTAATTCCGAAAATCCTTTGTAAAATCAAAAAAGCTGTTAGCTCTCAAGAAGGTGAAGTAAAAACAAGAGTTGTTTCAAATCTTTATAAAACATGCCGTTTTAATACGTCACTATTATAATACAAGTCGAACATACAAATAGCACTTCAAATATTATTCATAAATGCAACTGAAAACATACAAAGTATGCTTAAAATCGATAAGCAATTCATAATTTGTATAGCTATATGTAATAATAATTATCGTATATGCATACTCTCATTATTATATAATATTAAAACAGAGAAGTCTTTTATATTTCCATATTGAATCGCGCAACAATATTCTATATTAAGTTTTATAACTAGCATATGATTTAACCCTCTATTGCGCGACTTTCTTTAAAGATGTGCAAATTTATAGTTGCCCATTCTATCTTATATGCAGATATTAATTATTTAATAAACATAGATTTCAAGATTATAAGATGGTTACAATTTTGGCACTCCTCAAAGCCTTAGGCAGTGAATTTTATAATTAATAATAATTATTTAATTTCGGTTAACATCGACGCAAATATATTTTTATTCTCTTTGAGTTTTCTTATATAACGATAAAATTGTTCAATGAAATGATTTTTGTACTTACGTTAGTTTAGAAATAAAAAGCATTAGCTTAAGGTAATTTTGTTGTTGTACTTTTCAAGCACGATTGTTATCATTATGATTGGACTCTTTTAGTAATTTAATTACATTAATAGTCAGTAATTTCTTTTCACTCTAATGGACATTGTTTTCCTAATTAAATGAACTTGTCTTGTCTTTCTGTTTGTATAATATAAAATCGAATTTTTGTATATCACAATGCGGTAGAGGGTTAAGCATATTCGCAACAAAAACATCTTACAATTAGTGCAATAAATAAAGACAAATATAATAAAATCTTATATACCAATCATACAATGCTCTTTTTCATGTTACATACTTCTAATCGATCCTGTTTCACATGTAAAGCTTCTTGAATTATTTGCTATTTAATATCAAATCATGCCAAGTGGATTGAGCGGTCCATTTTCTGAAACAATATTTTTTATTTTTTCAATATATTAAATTACATGAAATTAAATAGTCTCAGGCTAATACTTAGGTTCAAGACCCTTAATTCGTCTTGAAAACTTACCCATAATACACTGGACTGTCTAAGTTCCACCAGCCGATTTTGACTTCGGTTTATCAGTACTTGATTTCGATGAAGCGTGTATTGAAGAATGTTCAATTGTACTTTCTTCTGGGCGGTTGCTATTGCTCTCACTATGTATCAACTGTTTTTCTGATTCTAGCATTTCATGTGCAGGAATATCAAGGGAATCTGAAGATATCCTCCTCTCTCCATGATAACGATCAACATCTACCAACAAATCTCTAGGATCTCTCACGTTATTCAGTGAGTCTGAACTCAGTGACGGGAAATCCAAGGTCGTCTTCAATTCCAAAGAATCAGAGCTTCTACACATCAAATTATAATTCTTTTCAGCATTATCTTCCAGTTCCAATGAATCTGTACTCGTTTCCATAATATTTCCTTCCTGCGGAGCCTGAACAGCATCAGTCTCAGGAATGACGTCTTCAACTTTTTCCGGTTCAATCTGTGAAATATCCTCCGTCGTATCATCCTGTCTTTCAAGTTTTTCCACGTTCGCTTGAGCAATCCGAATAATCTCATCAATTTCCTTAATCCTCTTTTCGTAATCATCCGAGCCTGAAGTACTCTGGTTATTCGAACCAGGAGCACCCATATCAGCTTTAGCCTTAGCTAAACTCTCTAACTTAAACTTATTTTCAGGACTCTCATGATCCAACAAATCCTCCTCCTCTCTAGCTCTCAACTCTATCAAGTGAGCTTCTTTGCAAGCCTTCTCCAATCCCTCGAAGTCCTTCAAAGAAGACAATGACACGTCATCACCATGGCCTGATCGACTTGCATATCTCTTTGGGAGACTCCCATTACTTCCAGAATCTTGAGAACCACTACTGAACTTTTTAGAACCCTCTAAAATAGCATTCTCCAAATGCTCAAATTCTTGCAGCGAACTTAAGGAAATATTGTCATGATCAGTTGGCTTGGTGAAGTATTTCTTTCCAATCAATGCATCGTAGTCTGGTGTGCTTCCGAAACTGCCCCTCATACTTCCAACACTGCCAATTGACTCCTTATGGCTACCCATGCTACCAAATCTGCTACTGCCTTCAAAGTCAGCGATTTCTTCCTCTTTAATATCTTCCAGAGGTCCACGTTCATACTCGATATCATACAATCTTGCGTCGCTTTGGAATTGCATCTCAATCCACTTCTTGCCCCCTTCGTATTGCTCCTCATCAGAAAGAGATTGAGAATATTGATCATCATTCGAAGCTTGGGGAGGACTTTCTTCAGACTCGAATTCAAATAACTCATTGTTCCTAGAAGCTTCCTTAGCTACTTTCTTCTCATCAGTCTTGTCTGCTATCAGATTTTCCACATCCCTGTCGTAATTCTTGACTGTTGTCATCGACATCGAACTGATTCGTATGCTTTTTCCTTCAGAGTCGAACTCCTCAGCTTCCCTTGCGACTTCTTCAATCACCACAAAATCGTCTATTATATCTGGCTTGTCAACCAGTTCAAAGGAATCACTGTCAGGAGAGTTTCTATCTTGCAAGTCTTTTTCGACGACTGTTTCAACTGATAAGCCAGATGCAGAGGAGGTGGACATGCTCGCTTGTTGAAGCCAAGTTCTTTGTGATGTCTGCATAGGGTCAAGACTCTCGTCATCAGGACCTGTGAAACTCAGTCTTTGATCTAAGGAATCTGGCTCAAATGATGTCGCGTTTTCATCAAACTCATCGACAATGCCAGACACTTCTCTAGAAATCACTTGCGTCGAGACACTTTGAATACCATCTTCATCTACTCGAGCAGTCATTATGTCCACGGATTCAAGAATTCCGGGTTTGACTTCCTTTGTTGATGTAGAGGAGTCAGAAAATTGAACCTCTTCTTTGATTTCCTTTTCAGTATTTACCCTTGGCTCTGCTTCTTCATCCATATTTTGATTCAGTTTCTCATCCATTCTCTCATCCAACTTCTCATTCATCCTTAGGTCTACTTCATCCTCAATTCTTGGCTCCCTTCTCTCCACACCACTCTCAATCTGTTCCTCAGATAGTTTCTCCTCCACAGAAGAAGTTTCTTCAGACATCTGTTGGAATATCATCTCGGAAGATCTTTTCATCCTGCAGGGAAGATCACTTTCCAAATTGTCATCTATTTTATCCGAAGTAGCATCTGAAAGCAGATCCGAATGAACAGTTTTTGGACCAAACTCACTTCCAATCAATGAATCTTCATCAAGAGCCATTTCCAGATTTTCGTCTATCACGTCCTTTTCATCAATTTCTGGCTCGGAGGCGATTAGTGTCTCCGACAATTCACCAGTGCTGTCTATACTTCCCAGGTGTCCTGAGCTTAAGGAATTGAGGGACTTCATCGACTCTCGTGAACTCATAGTACTTGCAGCTGTTTGATAATCCTGAGATGTTGGACGAGAAGATGAATGCTGGAGCGACATTAGAGCTGTTTCATATTCAGAAGCAGTGCCTGACAAAGCTGACTGGAGTACTTCAAAATCAGAAGAACTCGGTCTGCTACCACTTCCGATTTCATAATCGCAAGACTGATAGTTACTTTCTCCAGAGCTTTCAGGTTCACTTTCAGAAATCACTTTTTTCGAAGATCTCGCAGGTTTTTGCCTTCGCCTCGGTGCAGGCTGTGGTGGCTGGAGAGAGAAACTGTCATCCTTGTTGTCCATTTCTGAACTGGACCTGGACGCTGGAACTGGAGAGCCAGAATGATTTTCTTCAAGACTAGTGTCTCTCTGAATATGGACGCGACCTTGAGCATCAGATTGATCAGCTTCTACAAAGATCTCAGCTGTTTGCTTCTCTTCCCTGAAATCCCAGGAAGTTTCCTCACTTTTTAGGGAAACATCTTTTTTGTCAAATGTCGCTTCAGAATCATCTTCCTGGTCCTTCAGTGTACTTCTCCTCCTCGGTTTGATAATCGGCGATCCAGAAGCTGGAGTTGAATCCTGATCAGAACCTTTTTCTGAAGATGGTGCCCTGTACAAAAATGGAAGTTCGTTTGGTATCGACTCGGGTTGAAGTTTAAACTGGAACTCTGAAGGTGAATCTTTGATCTGAAAAACAGTTTCGCTATTTTCGCTCAACTCCTCTATTAAATCTTGTTTGGCAGCTTCTAGAGATTCTTTCACCTCTGCTATTTCCTTCTTCACCACTTGGTCCAAAACTGTAATGGCATATCGAGCACTCAAATCAACGCTCTGCAGGTCCTCTTTTCTAATTTTCAAGGCACTGTGGTCATGTGATGGTTTATTTTCCCCTCTTTCGGAGACCCTCTTATGATCTTCAGCAAAAGATCTACCTTTACTGAAATCTTCTTTTCCTTTCGATTTTACCTCTCCTTTTTCATGAGGTTTTGACGGTTCTTTAGGTTGTTGCTCTTGTCGTTGTTCTGAATGTTCCTTCAATGGTTTTACATTTATCGATGATTCTTCTTTTAATTCTGATGGCTTTAAGTTCTCATCTCTTGCATATTTTGAGACTTCAAATCTTTCATTCCTTGACATTTCATCCAAGCAATCACTTACTGGAGTCTTTACTTTCCGCTCTCTTTCCAACGTATCAATCAGTTCCTGACAACTAGCTTCAAGTTTATCTTCGATCAACTCCCTCTCTAAATCTTGATCGCTGACTTTGGTGACTGTGAATTTTGATTTGGCAGCCATAGGTGTCTCCTTAGTAGACTTAGCGACCAATTCTTTAGACTCCATTCTCGACTCTGGTACAAATTCCATTTGCTCATCGTCCTGAGACATCGCCAGACTCTGTTGCTTGATTGTAGATTGGTACTCTTCCAATTCTTTATCAAATGCCTGAGATGGCTGTAAAGGCTCAGAAATTTCAATTTTTTCGTCCCCAATCATCCAGTTAATGGGTTTAATTTCTAGGTCCTTCACTTTTGATCTCGGGGAGATCATTGGAGGACTGTGGATTTCAAAACTGTCTCCTTTTCTCGACATCATACCACCTTCTGTGTAAGATCTCATGGGTGGAAGCTCAGAAGGTAGGGAGAAGTCTATGTTCGTTTCTTCTGATACTGTACTGGGACTCATTGTTATGTCTCGATCTTCTTCCTGGGCGATTTTCTCTAACGAATCAACAGCTGCACTTTCATGCAATGAAGGAACATTGTCTTTGATGTCTTCCAAGTCTTCCATATCTTGTATATACTCCAAATCTTTTATATCTTCCAAATCTTTTATACCCTTCATATCTTTCAATTCGGAACTTCTAAAATCGTCAATTTCCAACGAAGATATGTCCATTGAATCTTGCCTCGACTGGGTTTCATACTCAGGCTCAAGAATCTCCAAGACCCGTGCCCCAGATATTTCGGAAAATACCGTTCCTTGTTGAGTGACCTGACGTTTCGTTGGATCCTGTGTCTCTGATTCAAAAACCACTGGCGGTTTGTCAGACTCTGATTGCTTTGTTGATTTTGGGAGATCACCTTCCGGTAGATTTGCTTCCATATCTTCTAAATCAATGTGATCTGAGATACTACTTGAGCTTATAGTCACGTGGAAGCGAGATGAAGATAGACCCTCTTTGTCCTGAGGATACGAGTCTTCATCCTTCGTCAAATCCTCACTCACACTTACACTATCGTGTGTGTAATCTTTCTCTAGAATTTCTTCCTGGATCGAAGGAGCCGACTCGAGTTCTTCTTTCGCAATCGATTTTCGCATTATGTCTTCAAACTTCCTCGTCAAATCATCAGCCAGCTGGTCATCAGAACCTTCAGACTCCATAGGTTCACCCTCGATAGGCTCAGCATCTTCGAGTTCCTTCTTCAAACTATCAGACGAATTGAATCTTTTTTCTAGCTCATTTTCTATCGACTGAACAAGAGTCTCTGCAATATTTCTAGCTTCAAATTCTGTCACTGGTGGATCGCGTGGTGGAGTCACATCTTTAAAAATACTTTTGGTATCAAAAGATCTTGATTCTTCTTTGCGGAAATTTTCATCAGCATGCACTTCGACGATGTCTTCTTTCAAATGAAACAAATCGCTCTCAATCTTCATGCCAACGTCAACATTACTCTCTTTGAGCTTACTCGCACCCTCCACCTCCGTTACTATTTTATCTTTATCTTCAAACAATCTGCTCTTTTGAGTTACTGTACTCTGAATCATAGCTTGAGATGCTGAAGCGTCTACAATTTGTTTATCAGCAGTGACAATTATCGAAGTTTTATGGAGACCTGTCTTGTCAAGCTCCTTAATTTTGCTTTCTCTCTCTTCTATCATTTCATCCGGAGATTGCTTCTTAACGATCGATTCGGAAATTTTCTTCTTTTCGATATGCTCCTTCTCTTCCTCCATCAAGAATTTATCTCCGCCTTTTGAAATCTCTGAGGATATAGTTTCCTTCTTCTCTCGCGTGGTTGAAGCCTCATGGTCAATTCTTGATGTCACTACAGCTGAAGGCTCAATGTTTGAGGCATTTATCTCTTCGAACATCTTGATTGCATCTTGAGGATGTCCTGTAAATGTTTTCGAGAAAGTTTGAGTTTGGCTCTTCCTTTTTGACGTCGTGATTTCTTCCCTTGTCTTTTGCTCCTGACGAACATAATCTTTCTGCACTTCTTCTTTCTTCACCTCCTGGTCTTGAACTCGTTTAGGAATACGGGACTCAAATTCTTTCTTCTTCTCAGGCTCAATTTCAAATTTACTTGCAGGCTCAGGAGTTTTAACTTCAGGTTTGGTAGAACTTTTTGAAGGAATCGACTTCTTATCTTCCTCCGGAGACTTTTCTTTCTCGATTTTGGACATCGAAACCGGAATTCTTGATTCAAACTCCTTTTTAATTTGCTTAAATTCATTTTCCTGCTTTTTTATGGATTTCGTTTCCATTAAAATTTGTAATTCTTCTTGTTCTTTAGCAACAGGGAAATCTTCTTCAAATGACTTCTGCCTTAGCTCCACATCTTTTTCAACCTTCTTCACTTTACTTGTCTCTGGAATCGAGGTAGATTCTTTCTCAATTTTCTCTTCAAATAAATTTTCAACCTCGATTTTCGAAATAAATTTCTCCTGCTTCTTCTTGCTTTCCTGACTTGGCATCTTAACGGGGATTTTCGATTCTGTCTTAAAATCATGAATTAATTCCTTCTCAACTGATTTCGTTATACCAACTTCTTTCCTCAGCACTTCTGATATTTCTTCCTTCTTAGCAATCATGTCGGCCTGCTGTACTTTTTTATTCAAACTCTCCTCACGTTCTTTTTTACCTTCGATCAAAGTTACTTGAGACGTTTCTTGTTTCTCCAATTTAGCAATTACCTTTTCCTTATCTTTTTGCTCTTCTTTCTCCTTCTGTACTTCTTTTTCCTTTTGAATTTCCTGTTCTTTTGATATTTCTTTCTCCTCTTCCAATTCTTTTTCCTTTTGAATTTCCTGTTCCTTCTGAATGTCCTTTTCTTTTAAAACTTCTCTCTCCTGAATTTCCTTAGTCTTCTCTTCTGGTTTCCTTAATTCAACTTTTGGCCCCAATTGATCTATTTGATCCACATAATTTTTTTCTAACTTCAACTCCAACTTCAAGTCCGTTTTGTCTAATTTGAAATCCAATCCACTCTGATCACTTTTACCTGGTGCTTTGCTCTTGTCTTTTTCCTTTACAGATTCCTGAGATTTTAATGGGATTTTTGCAGTGGATAATTCTTTTTGAATCTGCTCCTCGAAGTAGTGAGCCTTTTCTGCGACGGAACACTCGGAAATATCTGGAATATTCATATCCTCCATGGTCTCTGATCTTCCGGAAATAGCTGCAGTGTCTTCTTCGGAAACTACATTCGGTATATATTCGCTATCACTCTCATTAAAAGTCAGCTGTGAGGTTCTCGAAACCTCAGACTCAGATCGCTGATAACTATCTCGTTTTCTTGTAATATCCTCCCAGAACTTGCGCTTTTCCGAATAAGTTTGCTTTTCTAAAAGCGACTCCTCTTCCTGGTCGATTATTTTATTGGGATAACTAGCATCTACAGATTCTAGGGAATAAGTCGCTTTTTGTGTAAGGAATTCGTGGTTAGTAGCGGCATCTAGAACAACCAAGAATCATACTTATATTATTTTTTATTATCACGAGAAGTTCAATACATTTTCTTACAATTGTTAAACTCTAGTCTCGCTTCAACGAAGATTTTAACGTATCGATCAACACTTCTGTACACAACAATATTTATATTCTAAATACTATGATAATAATCCATAAATAAGTATGTAAATAGTTATTTCTATTTTACTGTAAGACTTTATAACGTGAACGTGCTTTTACTCTATTAATATCCCATATTGCTGTCTATGATAATGTTGAGGACGGCAGTTGTGTCTGCAAGGAACAGCATATAAAATATGAATGATTAATTATTAATTATTGTACATTATTGTGACACCGTTCAATTCTCAATTTCAATTCGCATGACTCTTCAAAAATAATTTATTTATCGAAATGCCTAGTTGGATTTTGTTAAAAGAATTAATGATTCTACTTTATAGGATACAGACATTCACGATCACGAGAGTTTTACAATATATCATTATTATAAAGCAGTGCTGGGCAGCAGGGTTTTAACAATTATTTAAAATAGAAGTAGACATCAATAAATAATAAAGAGCTCTAAAAGAATTCAAAATGCGAAAGTATTTAAACACCAAAATAATTACAATTGCTTTAAAATGGGACAAACCGGTGCTGTAAAGCAAAACTTTGGAATTAATTATAAAAAAAGTTGTCCTATTTTACACTATCGAGTGTATTTCACATTTTAAATACACTCGGACCCCTCTATAAAGCTCTTTAGGAGTTTCTTAGAAACAGAGACGCGCCTTATCAGGGAGTCCGAGTCTACTTGATGCCCAACACTAAAATGACATGTTTCACGTAAAATTACACTTTTTCTCATTTATACTTGTGTGAGGTCTTAGCCTAATGTCAAAGGTGCAGTTTACTAATGCAAGGTGCAAAAAGAAAATGCAACACCTTTTTTGAAGAATTTCCGAATTATTTTTCGAATCATTTTTCGAACTATTTCTCAAATGAATGAAACTTTCTTTCCGAAATTATTTCACAACACAGAATACTTAAAGCATACACAAATCAGTTTCTCTCTCTTATTATTCCAGATCTTCCACATCGGTATGACAATCACTAATTCCATCGTCCGAGACATCTTTGATAACATTTAGAAGATTTTCCATTTTATTAACATTCCTCATGACAATCTGAGAAGCCGCCAACACATCCATATCTTCGAATTCCTCTTGAGGTCCGCAAGCACCGTCAACAACATCATCTTCATCAGATGCATCCATGTCTTCACTATCAGTAGTCGGCATTACAACAATATCTGGTGTTTCTGCATGAACCTCTGCAGTTGTTGGCTTGATCATTTGATTTCTCACTTCAGTCGAAAAAGGTCCATCTCCTTCCTTGGTCGTGATAGTTTCACCATTAAATTCGGTAAAAATATCCGAACGAGGTTCCAGATAAATCGGTGTCTGCTCTTCGCCCTCATCATTTGATAAATCCTCCAAGTCTGTTTCTCCTTGATAACTATTAAAAGCCACTGACAAACTATTTCGCTCTGATTTCTTGATCTCTTGACCTTCAGCATCACTCGTATAAATTTCATCAACATCAGTCAGTGTATCCACGAAGCTATTGCGTCGTTCTTTCGTTAAATAAAAATTCTCCTGATGTAGGGGTACCGATTCTTGCCATTCAATTCCATCCACCATCACAGAAACAGCAGGCTGCGGCAAAATTTCCGGAACTTTGTTGGATTTAATGGAACTCATATTTTTTGTCACTGCAGTTATAATTGACAATTCTCCCTCGGAATCAGTGTCTGAGAAATGCAGGGAAGAGTTGTTCATCATAGCATTCAATCTTCTTCGAGTTGATCTAGCCTTACGTTTCACTTTAGTACCCGTCGGATGATCATATTTTTGAGTTGGATTCAAACCATCTGCAGTGTTTTCCTTATCTTCGGACTCCGGTTTATCTTTCTCAATCTCATTCAAGTTCTTTACTTCTAGTTTTGTCTCTTCCGTGATGCCGTTCTCATTCATTTCGACGCCTTCGTATTCTCAGTTCTAAGTCGCAAATGAAAGTTAGAAAGAAACGTAACTAATCCTGAAAGTAAAATTAAGTTTGCTAAATTAATTCGAAATGAAAGAAAAAGAAAAAAAAAGAAAAAGAAAACACAATGAACAAAATTGAGAAACTCACTTTGTTTTATGGATTTCACAAGTTTATTTGAACGATTTTCGAGTTTTGAAATACACTGGTCGACGGTCAATAGCAAGCTAACACCTACTTGCCGTGAACTAAACTCATCCCTGGTCTGTGAGAATTTGTTGATAGACTACTCTTAACTAAGTTAGAGAAGCCATACACCCTCTTAAATCATAAGAGGATTGACTTTTTTCCTTAAGTGAAAATATAGAAAGAGAACAGTCTCGCTTCCAACGAAGATATATAAGCCTAACTAATTTCATTTAATGCCCTCCAAGCATTAATCAATACCTAGAGTTCATTAAGCAACCTTCTATGTCTATTTTTTTATATTATCGATGAAATGAAGGTTGCTATTCTCGTTTTCAGTTTCATTTTGCACCTTGCGTTACGGACAGAACTACGCACTGGATTGAAAAAGACAAATTCTCTACCTGTTTGTTCTTTTTGCAGCGTATCGGTTATAAACTTTTTCTCCGATGGTGAAGTTGACTTTGGCTCGTCGCACTTCTCTTTGTGATCCGGTATGTATTTCGATTTCATGAGGTCCATACTCTGGCTGATCTTGTTCGAATCCTCGAAATCTATAACAATCACCATACAAAATTCTCTAAAACAGGGAAAGTTGAGAGATTTTTTTACGAAAATGTGGGAAAAGTTACTGTACTGGATTAAAATTGAATGATAAAATCCTTAAATATATCATGCCTTCACTTACAATAATTCTTCAATTCTGAAACGCTTAAAAATTATTATTTTCCATTTTCATTCGCTATGTATTAGAAATATAATTATAAAAATATTCTAATAATACTTAAAAGACACCAACCTGGGAGCTTTTTCTTTATCACTGAACTGCTTATAGTTTCTGGAAGCACAATATTAAGCACACAAATTGGTTGCTGAGGAGGTTCTCCCTTGGCTACTTTGGGTTCTCTCATGAAAAGCATCCTCGCCACAGGATCCAAAGTTGGGTCTTTAACTTTTACATGGAACGATATCCTGTTCTGTCGGAATGATTTAAAGGTAAACTTGAGTTGAACCCCAGATTTAGTGACTGGGACGAGATTTCCGCTAAATTCTATGTACAAATTCTTGCTGTCGAGTGCCTGGAAAAAAAAGAATTTTCATTTATTAAATGAATACATGAACACATTTAAATTATTCTCTTTCTCCTAAATAAAAACCGACCTCGACATCACGACTTTTCACGAGTTCCATGAACTCTTCCTGCTTTTCTAGAGTGTGCATTCCATCTTTTCCGTCAGTCATGCACAAAATTCGCAAGGTTGCCTCTATCAAGTCGAATCTCTTTGAATATATCACAAAGCTGAAATGAATCATTTAATTACTTGAGATCCAATTCTAAATTGAATGAATGACGACAATAATTTGATGTCTCAACTCACTTTGTAATAAATGGCACGAATAATGATTCCTTGTAGAGTTCTGTGGCCATTCGAGGTACTTCGCAAACATTTCTATAATCCATTAACCAAAATCTGGCAGACACTGTCGTCGTAAAGGACACCCGATCATTCATGAATGTCAGTGGTGTTGACCCAGTGACATCTTCCCATTGAGCTTCACTAGTTCCTCCTGTACAAAATTCAATATTCAGAGTTTAGAGTATAGTTGCAAACAAATCTATAAATTTCAAGCAATATTGTCTATTGTCTCAGGGAAATCGATTCAGATTCCACTATTTCTACTCCACAACTCACCTGCAATGCTGCACAAAAGACGCAATGAAGGAGTTTCGCCTCCGTATTGATTAATCATTCCTTTATTCGCAGCTTGTGGAACTGGAATTGTAAGAGTAATTGGTTTATGAAACTTGCGTCTTCTCGGTTCTATTGTCACAACCGGAGAGACTGCAACGCTATTTCCGAGAAGCTTCGCTGTGAGATCGGCTGGTATCACGTGTGCCTGAAAAAAGTACAAAGAATTGTTAAAAATGTTAAAATTTCTAAACGATTTTTAAACATTTTAAGAGACCATGAAGAAATGTGTAGGTCTTTTCTATAATCTAGAATTTCAAAGAATATTTCATTTACCTGTAATCCAACTATAATTTTCTTCGTCAATGCCCCTGGAGGAAATACTGCTTGGACATGATTAGCGACACTCGAAATTAAAATTCCACCTTCTGCACCGATAACATGAACTTCCTGCTTAATTCTCGACACGATAGCAAAGTATTGTGGGAAATTACTCGTTATGATTCGAGTTATTCTTCCTGAGTGTAATGCACTCATTTGTGAATCTGCACAAAAATGAGAGATTATATTTAAAATAATCTAAATTCCTACAAGATTATTTCAACATGTTATAGCTTAAATGGTGAGCTTCGAAAAATTTACCATAAGGAGTGTTTAATAAAGTATCATCATTATCAATCGAATTGTCGTGTTCTTTCCAGTTTTCTCCATTTTCACTTCGCAATATTATAATCTCCCTGTCTTTCCCACGAATAGCAGCGAAGTTTGGTATGTCAATAAGCACAGGTCTGTGAAATAAATTTTGTTTTTAAAATCCTAATGAACTAGACATTGCGTCAAATGAAAATGAAACACCTACCCCAAAAATGATGCACCAAAGGGACCCATTTCTATAATGCGAGCAGCCAAAGCTTCTCCTTCCATCAGAGGAGGTGGATTTACTACTTTATTTGGTTTCACCAATCTGCATGTCACACGAATTGGCATCGCAGCTCTTCGAGGTGGTACAATTATGCGAATTCCGCTGTGTCTGCAACCCTTCATCGTTCCTCCTCTTGCATCAACCAAAAAGCTCACCAAGAATCTAGGTTGAAAAAGAAAGTTATAGAATTCGAACTTAAGAGTCCGATAAAAAAAATAATGCATGCAGCTACTTACGATCTGAAGTGCAGTCTTCTGGAAAAAGAAGAACCACATAACAATATAAATTACAAATTTTATTAAACACGTTTACGATTTAAACTATCTGACATTAAAACAACCCTATTATGAAATCTTAATAGACATACCCCAAGTTCATGTTGTCGTTACTGTCGAAATTTTCCCCCATGCAGTAATTGTTACTCTGAACAAACTGCTGCTTTTCTTCTTTAGTAACTGTAAGAATGGTAGATTAAAAATGGAATAATAAATTCTCAATTTAGAAATTGTAGAAGGTAAAATAAATTACCTGGTCTGTGAACTGGATCGTCTCTAGTGACGTCGATAGGAAGCGAATCATCTCGCAGACTCTTCATCAAGTCTGCTGTCAAATATCGATAGGGTTGTTCACTTATTAGAGCATCTGAGCCTGGAATATAAATTGAATTAATTTCAAAAGAATGCGTCGATCAATAGCTAATATGTAATTAAAAATCAATTATTTATAAAATAATTACCTCCTTCATCATCTGAATCGGACATAAAACTCGTTTCCTGTAAACTTTCAGGTGCAATCACTTTGTACTTTTCTTCCCAATTTTTATTATCGGGTGTTACACCATCATAAGAAAGTCCCTTTAAGACTTCCATCACAGATATGTATCCTAACTTTTGAGCGATATTTAGTGCTGTTAAGCCATCCTGAGAAGCCAATAAAAAATCATTATTGCTGATAAGAAAGAGTGAAGAAACTCATCTGTAAAGGAGAAAGATGTTGAATGAAAAACTTACATTTGTACGAGCTCGATGTGAAGCATTTCCCTCTATGAGAACAGACACAACATGAGCATGTCCTTGTTGAGCGGCTTGATGCAGTGGAGTGTACATTTGATTAGTTCTAACATCGATTTCAGCATTATGTTTCAATAAAAAGCGTATCATTGACAAATTCCCAAAGTGGGCGGCCACGTGAATCGGTCTATAACCAGTTTGTGTCTGATTTTCGATATTAGCACCATTCTTAACTAAAATTGAAGCTACTCTAATGAAATCTTCCTGTGCGCATAAATGTAATGCAGTTAGTCCATTCTAAAAAAATTACAAATCACAAATGTTACAAATGTTGAGCTATAAAGTATTAAAACTTAAAATCTTGACATATTTCCTGGCAGTTTTTATGTTATTACCTTCGCTTTATGATTAGGGTCAGCTCCATGCTCGATAAGTAGGTTTGTCATATCGTAATGTCCTTTCTGAGCACTCAAATGCAACGGTGTGAAGCCAGCTTTCGATTCAATGTTTGCTTTTGCTCCATGTTCCAATAAAACGGAAGCTGTATCCATCTGGAAGTAACAATACGTTTTTTATCAAGTAACTATCAATAGAGTATATATAGTTGTATACTATAAAACAAGTAGATAAAAATATTACCTGATTTTTCCGAGCTGCAATGTGCAAAGGCGTGTGACCATTTTGAGAAGCAAGTTGTGGAGAGGCGCCCTTTTCTAACAATAATTGTGCCACATTTGGATGATCATAGTGACACGCCAAATGCAAAGGAGTGATGTTATTCTGTGAATAATTTTTATTTGTTAATCTATTCAAGTGAATTTATTGCTTACAATAATTTGTTTGTTTATTTTCAGAAAACGAACCTTTCCCTGTGCATCCAGCTTACTCTCTTTTTGCATAAGGATTTTCGTTACATTTATGTTCCCATATTTAGCAGCTATATGCAGAGGTGTAAATCCATTTTTCGTTGTGGCTTTAATCGATGCCTTGTTATCAATGAGAATAGCTGCCACCTGTATGAATTCAATGAATTATAATTTTCGGAATTTTATACAAGACGTTTTTTAATAATTGCAGTTAATAGTACAGTCGTGCAGAAAAAATATATACAATATACAATATATATAATTACTAATTATATTATTAATAAAGCTCCACATCTATAAATTGTAGATCGTTTAATGAAATTTGAATGAGTTAATTTTTTCTTCACCATTTTCTTCCATGCTTTGTTAGTTTGAAACTTGTTTAGACATATAGAGTGCTTACCTTTGAAAGAGAATGAATCAAATTGATTTTAGAAAAATCGTGCACTTGATTCTAAACATTACTGTTGCAACATAAGTTTAACATAAGTTTGACTAAAACGTTCTAATCATGCTACAGCTATAATTAGAAGAAACTGAAACTGACAATTAAAATAATGATCGAAAGATGACAAAAATAAGATTAAAAGGGATAATAATTATTTACATGATAAATTAGAACATTGTAAGGTATCTTCATCGAAAGATTACACATATTTTGAGGTGTAAGCTGTTTTACACTTGTATAGACACCCCTTATCATTGAACTTTTGAAGCCATAGTAAGTAGAGACTAATCTAGGATTGGTTTCAACCGAGTTCAAGGAAATAATTTTCCATTCCTTTCAAGTCGAAGAACCCTACTTTAATCGCTAAATTCTAGTTTTAGGAATACGTGTTTCTCAAACCAACGACGCAAAAATACAAAAGCTAATGTGATGTGTGCACAAAAATTCGAATTTGTAATTCTTGGGATTTCTTCTTGGAAAACTCATACATACAAATTCGAGTTTTCTTCTCTTCATGCTATGACCTTAAACGAAAGTGTAACTGACTTAACTGAAGTTTTTATTCAACAATGAACGATAAATTATAAATTGAAAATTGTAAATTGTAAACCGTAAACGGTAAACTGTAAATAAATAATAAATTAGAAAATAAGAAAATATACATAAACGAAATATAACATAAAAATTTAAATTAATTTACAAATATAACTTAGTACAAATATAACTATGGAAGCTTAAATTAAATATTCACGATGCCGTGTCCAAAAAAGACTCAACATATTTAATTCATTGATGTGTTCGGCTATCTCGGAGAATTCTTTGTACATTACCTCGTCCTGACCTTCTTTTGCTGCAATGTGTAAAGCTGTATACATGTCCTTTGTTGTGGTGTCTACAGCAGCCCCATGTTGCAATAATAGCATTACAATGTCAACATTTCCCAATCGCGAAGCAATGTGCAATGGCGTTTGCTGCTCCTATTAACAATGAAATATTTTTGGGTCCTTCACATGCAAATTTCACGTGAAAGTACCTAACGTCTGAAACTTCAGTCCAATGGATAATAATAATAATAATCCACTTCAATACTCTCCTTTTTACAGGAATGGATATGGATAGAAAGATAAAGATTTTAATTATTATAGAAAAGGATTGAAATGATTAGACAAAGAATACACATGAATAAGAAAATTGGTATTGAAAAAATTGTTGTGAATAGGCGTAGAATAAGAAAAGATTAGTGTGGATAAGTGGAGGATAGGTTGGGATACATGTTTCCTTTCTATTTCAATCCTGAAGATTGAAAAAGATTCAAACAGATAGACTGTCTATATTTTTACTTCGAACCACATTATTAGAATCACTGGCTCTCAATTTACATCGAAAATAAAGAAATTACAATAAAAAGTACTTACCCTTGCACGAGCGTCGACTTTCGCGCCGTTTCTTAGCAAAATTCGAATGATATCAGTTTGATTAGCTCTAGCGGCTAAATGCAAAGGTGTTTCGCCCCTGACAGTCGGGACGTCGGGATTGGCTTCATGTTGCAGTAAAAATATGACAATATTCATACATCCCATAAAACTAGCCACATGCAACGGCGTCAACCCAGACTGTAAAGAAAAGAAAATATTTTCCATTAGCTATTTCATTTTCGTATTTTGTCTCCCAAATTGCTTTATTCGAGATATACCTTTCGCCCGTAAAGGTGTAAAAAGCACTTGAATATTCGTTTCCACTTGATACATTTAAATATAACGCGATACTCTACTGTAAATCTTAGTTCGGTCACATCTTTCAAATTTAATATTTCTTTTCGTGCAAAACCTAAATTAAAAATAAATAATTTAACTGCCAATTTTTTAACCAAGAAAATAAAAAAAAATATGTTGACATAAATTGACTAATAACAATTGAAGATCGATAATTTACATGATTCAGAACCAAAGAAGTGTATTAAAATTTAAAGAACTAGCAACTATATATAGTAAAATTACTTAAAACCCCATATGATGTTCCTGAAAAGTCCTTAAAATTACTTAAGAATACACAAAACAACGTTAAATCCTTTAAAATAACTCAAAACCCTATGAAATCTCGTTAAATACCTAAAAATTCCTGACAAATTCACACAATTCGCTCAATTTCCCAAGAACCAATCAAGTTTTCGACAACAATATATTCAATATTTTCGAGATACCTGCTAACATAATTTTTTTCACATAATAAGACCCTGATGAAAAAGGGTTAAGATATTTGTATAAAATTGAAGATGTGAGATAATATCACTGAATAAAATTGAAATTTTAAGATGCTTACCTCGGTAGTTGACTCGATGGATGCGCCATGCTTTAACAGAAGTTCCACTACCTTTATCCTATTCTTTTTGCATGCGATGTGCAAAGGCGTGAAGCCATTTAAGGCTCGAGCGTTTGGATCTGCCTTCCTGTCCAAAAGTAATTTGGCTACTCGAACATGTCCACAATGAGCCGCCACGTGTAGAGAAGTTAAATAATCGATTGTTACTTCGTCGACTGGTGCTCGATGGTATAGCAAAACTCTTGCAGCATCCACATGATCTCCCTGTGATGCCATGTGCAGAGGTGCTAATCCATTCTAAAAATAAAATAAAAGAATCTAATGGTTTTACAATGTTACAGGAATCTGGAGCAATTATTTAACGAATGCTATAGAACTGTGACCCATATTGATGCATCTCAGAGTTCTAGAACAATGACCTAAATCGGCTAAAACCATCTTCTATAATTCTCTCACAGACCAGTTCTATACATAAAAGCTGTTATTTATTTATTTAAAACATGTAAATTTTAAGACAATCTTACTTTAGATCGTGCACTGATTGGTGCAGAATTTTCCAGAAGTGTAGAAACGACTTCTTCGTGTCCGGATCGAGCTGCACAATGAAGAGGTGTCAATCCATCTTTCGTTTTTGCATCGATTATTGCACCATTTTCTAGCAGTACTTTTACCATGTTGTTCTTTCCCCATTTCGCTGCTACATGAAGAGGACTGATGTTAAACTGCAAAGGAGGAATTAACAAATTTTTAATAATTCTTATAAACTCCAATCTTATTATGTATATCCTTTTAATTTCCAAACGTTCTCAAAACTCACCTTGGCTTGGTAATTCACGTCAGCCCCTCTTTTTAGTAGCAGCCTCGCTATTTCTTCGTTGCCATAATGAGCAGCGATGTGAAGAGGGGTGAAACCACTCTTTGACGTTACGTCTGGTTTGTGATCATTCTGAAATAACAATAGTTACAGAGTCATAAAGTATAAACTTTTAAAAATAATTTGTCAACCAAAAGTTATATTACCTGCAGAAGTAAATCTGCAGCTTTGCAGTCGTCTTTTTTAGCAGCAATGTGCAGTGCTGGCAGCCTAACTTTACCCTTCGAATCGTTCTCTAGAAGAACACTAACTACTTTATCGTGACCCTGCTGCATTGCCACAGCCAGGGGAGTGAATCCATCCTGTAATAAAAATAAAAATGAATAATCCCATTAAATTTACCAGATATTTAAAAAGTACACAAGGACAATAAATGAAACAAACCTCCGTCGCCAAACTCTGATTAGCACCGTTGTTGAGCAAAATCTTGACAACGTGATCGTGATTTTCTTGTGCAGCCATATACAGCGGTGTAAATCCATTTTGAGATTGAATATTGACTTGAGCCCCATATTGGATGAGAATATTTACTATTTCTGACTGACCAGCTGAAAAATGAAACAATATGGATATTCAGAAAAATAATATCTTAATATCTATTTCTATCTCTTTTTAAATCTACAATAACCTCTTTCCTTTTGAATCTCCGTTTTTCTATCTTTTTCTATCTTTCTGTATCCTTAGTCTATCTTCGCCAATAATTTCCTATCCTCGACTTATCCATGCTAATCTTTCCTTATTCTCCGCCTATCCACACTAATCTTTTTCTGTCCCTTTTGCAGGCTACTGCCACACCTATCTTTTTCAATACCAATTCTCTCAATCCTTATCTATCCTTTTTTCAATCCAATACTATTACAATTCTCTCTCTCTCTATCCACATCTATATAATTATATAATCATTTCAATCTTGTTCTATCTCTCTTGAAGTACATTACCAAGTATGTCCTTTTTAATCCATACCTTTCTATCCGCATCTATCCTTCTATAATAATTTCAATCTTTTGCTATCCCTCTTGAAGTATATGTTTCTAACAAGTGTAACCATCTAAATCTTTATCTTTCTATATCCATATCTATCCTTGTTGAATCACTGCAATACTTTTTTTATCTTTTTCGAAAGTATACCACCGACCCTATCCTTTTCAATCCTTATCTTTCTATCCATATCTATCCTTGTACAATAATTTCAACGCTGTTGTGTATCTTTTCGCGATTTGTGAATATTTTAGTGTTATACATACAGCAATAAGATCAGATTAATATGTATATACAAAATATTGTACTTAAAATATTATTAAATTATTATGCATGTTCAAAATTTGAAAGTTAATAAGTTTAAAAATAAGGTTGGAAAAAGATTGAACATGGGACATAGAAAGATATTCACATTTTTTTTGAAGAGATAGACAGAGATAGAGAAAATTGATAGAAGGGATAGGCTGAAGGATAAAAAAAGATAGGAAAAAATAGTTTATAATGGATGCAAAGTGTGAACTTGGAGGAATAGAAAATCTCTATTCTTTTCTATCCTGTTACATCCAACAGGGTATCTATGTTAAGATACTCAATCTAAATATCTAGAAACTAAGTTTTAATAACGTGCTAAGGACAATAATAATCAAGTACAAGAATAAATGATAATTGCATTGCATTAAATTATTGCATAAATTACCTAAAGAGGCTATGTGCAATGCGGTATTTCCCTTCTTAGTTGCAGCATCGACTTTTGCACCCCTCTTTAGAAGTTCTGTAACTATTTCCACATGGCCATCCTTTGACGCCAAATGCAGCGCATTCAAATCATTCTGAAAGACGCACAATTATCGATTTATCTTTCTCGTCTTATTTGACTGACATATATCTATGAGATCATTAATTAATAATATTAATAACCTACCGAATTAGCTGTATTAATGTCTAGGTCGGTGTCAAGGTATTCGATCACCTTTTCGAGATTGCCAGACCGAGCAGCCCGAAGAAACGCTGTCGTGTCGTCAGTCTATCAAAATTCAAACATAAATTATTTTCTGGAATTAGATCAAATCTAAAGAAAAATAAATGTTGTGAATTAATATAGTGAATTAATTATAATCATGTCAATAATAATACAAAAAGTAAAGTAGATTTAAAATCGTGCAATTGCGCTTAGCAGATTTCTTAATGCGTTTTTCTTCTAATTATTCTCTCATTTGATCCTAGCTTTGAACTCAATAAAGAAAGGAGAAGCATGTAGATTTGATTAAATAGTATATTTGCATTATTTTGATCATATGACCGCAATTTTACGATCTTCACACTTAAAAAAAGTGCCCTTTAGAAATTATACGTAAAATTATTTATTGGCTGCAGTATTTACAAGTATAGTATATAACAGTACAATGACAAATGATTTCAACATTTTTATTGGGCTGAAGTATCAGACGTATGATCTGACGAAAATTAATTCTTTTTCTTCTTTTTTTAACTGATAAATATAATGCAAAGAAGATCAGTTAAAAACAGAAAAAAATGTTGAAAAATGTTTTTGTATGTATTTACTTATATATGTTGGAAATATTTTAAAATACAGTGAAAAGCACTTTTTTCAACATTTCATAATGGGACTAAAATCACAGATTATCGAATTTTGGCAATATCTAGTCGAATGACGTCAAATTCAATCAGAAGAAAAGGGGGAGGGGATTATCTTATGTTATATAATCTTCTTTATTATGGCTTGGGACGTGGGCTTTTATTTGGAAAAAAATGTTGATGTTATAGCATCCACAGCAAAGAACGTAGAATTAATAAAAAATAAATGGAGCAAAAAAAAGCCATAGAAAATCGTATAATTCTTTTTAAAAGCCTTTTAAAGATCTATATAAAAGATAGTAATTGCATCCTAATAATAGCAGGCTATTTTCATTACCCTTTCAATACTTTCTTTTCTTTTTTCAAAAATATATCACATAAAAAAAATAGAGGCTTGCAGTATGTATTTATTTTCTAGATTCTAGACAAAGCTTGTGATTCCCGCGTGCGTCGTAAATATTTGTGACCATAAGGGATGAATCACTTCTATAGTTCCCTTTGTATTCAACCAAAGGAGCATGCTCGAAATGACTAGAATATACGGATTTCGCGCATTAATGCTCAAAAAGCGTGTTTTTCTCTTCTATTTCTATCGGCGATATTAACCTTGACCGTTTTATAAAATAAAACATATTTATACAAAACTATTTCCTACAAATAATAGAATATCTTGCAATTTAATTGGCTCTGCTAACCCCACAACATTTATAACTTGTGATAGTCTCAAAAAAACATACTTTGAAACGAAAAAAGATAAATAGAAAATGTGTAATTTACCAAAAAATGGCGACAATTCCATAAGTTGAAAGTATCTATTTCCCGAGTAATAAACTGAATAATTAATAATTATTAATTATTCTTACGATTATAACTCGCCCCATAAATTATCAATCTTCGCATCACTTCCTACAAATGACTTCACTTTTAAACTATATAAATTCCCCAAACTGTTCCAAAAACAAATCGAATATCGGCTCGCTATCGATAAAGCTTTTCGTCCCTTCTGTGAAATAAATTCCCATGATATTCAATAGGTTTACATTTACAAGGTGGAATTTCTAAATTAGGGAAGGGCGTGAGTTATTTGAACGGGAATGGTTGAAAAAGAAAAGTTGGGGAACAATTTTAGTATGAAGTGTCCTTCCGCCTCCGGCTGCCTCTCTTGGAGAGAAGTAATGTATAGGATATACAGAGAACCACCATTCGTTGTTCCAACCCCAATTCGATCGACAGTGGTGGCGGCCGGCTAGCCAAGGACCTTCAATTTTAAATGAATAGGAATTACGATACCTGGCTAGTACTGTCCGTCACCATCGTGACTTCCGGCGAATCCAGATTCACGGATCACCGAACTCTCGGCTTTCCTCCCTTGCCGAATTTTTAACACAATTTTTTTTGAGAAAAGCGCTAAAGCACCATCCGCGACACCGGTTTTACGCGATGAACATAACAGTTGGAGGCAGGAGCCGCCCCGTCAAGAATTCAGGGCGCAGACTCGAGGGGCAACGATTGCGCAAGAAGTGCGGGGGTTGCTTTGCTCTAGTCGCTTTCAAGTAATCGAAGCGACTCGCCTGATATGAAAAAAGACACCCTGCCATAAGTCTCTCTCAGCTTTTCGGAAAATAGTTTGTTTTGGACTAACTACAATTCAAAAATTGAGGAAAGTCTGACTGATACGAATAAGTATTACCCTTAAGGGTATATTAATACTTTACCATAAAAGCAATTTAGTTTCGCCAACTTTACGTTCGCAATAATAAATATTTGTCACTAAAACTGGGCCACTTACGTTCGTTTCATGTAGGTGGAGGTGGAGGTAAATAGGCTAGTTTGAGTAAAAAATGTATTAATGTGAACGTAAAGTTGGCGAAACTAACTTTGCTCTTATGGTAATTACACATCTCCTTAAAAGCTTGTGACACCCTTAATGATGGTTCAAAAAATAATTTTTTGATTTTTTTTCACCTTTTTCCTCGAAATTGAGATCCCTCTATGAAGCTTTCTAATTTAACCGATATATTTTGGTTGTTTTTGATTTTATTTGGGTTAATTTAGCAAGTTTCATATTCATAAGTAGTTTGAAAAGACTTAAAGTAGTTATAATATCAAAATATTGTCATAATAATTAGGAAAAATTCAGTATAAGACTTATTTAATAATAATAATATATAATATTTAGTCTGAGTAAAGTTTTTTCATTGCGTGATTATAAGATGTTAAATGAGTGCGTGCTATGTATCACTAATGTAGTGAAATTTTTAATTTAAAATAACTAAAAAGTCAAAAAATGTTATACTAAAGTAAATTAATCACTACCCTTTCACCTTTGAATTAATAGCATTTCAAAATACATAATGTAGAATTTGGGAAAGTTTCTTGAAGGTTTCGCAACTTTAATGAAGTTCTCAAGTTTTCACATAAACCTGGACGTTTTCCAGATAAGAAAACATATAGTGTGCGAATTATGAGAGAATTTCAAAATTGTTGGATAATAATTGCTATATAATGAGGAATAAATAAAGATATAATAGCATACGTGATCTCATTTACATATTTGAATTTGCCGACAGAAGATAGTTTTGCGTTAAAACTGTCACCCTTACCGACACATCAGGAACGTCTTTACATTATAAAAATAAATCCCTACTTCCCACCAATTTATAATTATAAAGAATTTGAATTAGTTTTTTTTATTCCAAGTTAAGGTATAGAATTTTACTTCATATTAAAAAATTCTCCATCTATATCATATCAATAATGAGGTGTGTTCTTTAAAAATAATTATAATTATTTCACATGTATTTAATACCAAAGGAACTTGAAGATAAATTTTTTTAACTAATAATAATAATAATAATACTAATATAAAAGAGTTTGAAAGAAAATATTAATTTCGTATGCAATTTTGATGCATCATGTCTGGTCTACGCCCCTGTTTTCGATCAATATAGCCTGAGGTATACGAGCAACGTGGGTTTGGTGGCATAAGACTATATTTTTGGGCACATAACTTTCCAGCACGTGTCTCTAGAGAGTCTTATGTAGAAACAGTCTCTTATTTAAATTTCTCTTGAAATAAGAGTTTAATTGAATTTTTTCCATTTTTTAATGATATGCTTAGAATTTCGGATAAATTCCAGATTAGTTTCGGATAGACCGAATCTATTTAAAACTGAAAGTTCGAATTAATTCGGATTGACTTTTAAATGGATTATATGGGAATGAAACTGTTTAATTCGGATAAAAATTCCGCAATGATTTTGAAAATTTCGGAATTTTCAATATGAAACTTTTTCCAGGGATGATTTTAAGCTTCTGCATCTATTTAAAAACCAATCTTTTAGAAAGTCATGCATATTAAATTTGAGTGTTCCCTTCAATTCTGATTAAAAAACGCAGTTGAGGTGAAAAGACCTTTTACTGAGTCACCCCTAAACCCTATGAAGTTTACACGTGCAAGTAAGAAGCACCCCATGAGTATCAAGAATACATGCGCCTTTTCTTCTCCAGGATATGGATAGACCAGGCCGTTCTATACTCTTTGTGGGGTGTGCAATTAACTTCAGCACCATTGCACAAAAACTCATCCACTCGCAATAATCGACCATGCTGCGAGACTACGTCAAGTTGCATAAAATTATGTTAAAATCGTCTTATCCTAAAATATAGATCACGCTCTACTTACAGTAAAATATCAACAAAAATAACTGCGACCTTTCTTTTAATCAAAAATTAAAATTCTAAGCTTCAGAACCACTTTACTTTCAGTACCTTCTGATTCCTCAAATAAAATATATAGAATTCAATTTGTGGATAAATTTCGGATATTCGAAATATGGAATCAGAAATAATATTTATTTAAATTAGAATTTGAAATTTGTCTGCTTTCGCCCGGATTCCATATGGAATAAAACTGAAGTCCAAAATGAGTCCCATTCAGTCCGATTTTTTTATATATAATATAATATACTATATACTATACTATACTATACTATATACTATTTTAATTTTATAACTATATTTTATAATTATACAGGGCTATAATATTTCCAGAGCAGATTCGAAGGACAATATAAACACATTATATATTCATGACATTTATTTACTTGGGAAAACTGCTTTGTGACTTTTTTTAGAGTAGAAAATTAATCAAATTTAATGACCTGTTTTTAAGAGTAGAAAATGAGTATATATATACTATATACTATATACTATAATATATTATAATATAATGTATAATATTAATATATACGCTTACAACATACTAAAGTTTCTGACGCATAAAAAAATGTATTCAATTCGAGACTAAATAAGAACTGTCAGTGTGCGTAAAGTATACTTGTCAAGTTCATTACCGTCAGGTGAATTAAGAATTTGTAGGTCACTTCAGACAATCCACGTGAGAATGAAGCTTCAACAAGATTTTATCTATTAATAGAGCAGTATCTTAACTGGGGTGTCTCCAAAGCTCAAGCAAAATTTGCAGTCTGTGTAACTATGACAAAAGATTTGAATATAGCTACACAGAGCACATTATTTTGACAGTGGACATAGTTTACATGGAGTTAATATTAAAATTAAAGTTCCTCTTTCATTTTAAAAAGTTTTTCTAGTACGTAATATGACGTAGTAAATTTTTAGCATAAAAGATAGTTAACACCATTCGAAATTTGACGAAGATCAAAAACTGTGTACAGAATTATTATTTAGAAGAGAAGGAAATGATATACGAACTTTGGAATAAATGCAACAATCAATGACAATTAAAAGTGATGAATTGATCAGGATGATCGAGTTTGTGAAAAATGAAATATTATTAAAGAAAATTTTACCTCGAGTTTTAAGATCGGTGGAAAAGTGGCCTCTGTGGTCATTCCTAGATAATAAAGTGTGAGCAACGGTTGATGGACGTCGTGTAAACGCATACATGTTTTGCAAACTCTATAACCTATGCTGAAGACATAGGTCCACGTGTATTTATAGTTTTATATATTAGCTCTCCTCTCTTGTTAATTTTGAGATACACCCTGCGAGTGGTCACATGTAATCGTACATTTTTCTTTTCATAATAGATTTTTTAAAGTGCAGGTGTCTGATTGTAAAAAAGGAAGATTTTTTTAATAGGGGAAAGAATTTTTTTTTCTTTCATGGAACAGTGCTATAAAACCAACAGAAAGAAAGTGTAAAAAATGAAAAAATTTTCTAACAACGTTTCGCTAGTGCATTAATTGTGATAAATGTAATATTCACTGGGAAAAAAAATTTTTATTCTTTGATATCACTTGGTACGTTTTAATTTATTTTTACAAAATGGTTACCGATAGTTTTAAAATATTTTCAATTGTTGTGCCTAAATGCCTATATTAAAAAACTTTAACAAAATAACATATTCAAATTCCGTAGAATATTATAGCTTGAGTTAATTATAGGAAATATAATGTATAAACTGAATACTTTGCACTTTTCCATGCAAAGCAACCCGTCATACACATCTGAACGAGAATATTCAGTATATATTTGATCTTAAAATTTCCCGCGCAAAATTATTGTAATTTGCTCTCAATCAAAATGGATTTTAGAATAGAATTCTTCAAAATTAATATTTTCAAATCGAAAACGTTGTTAATTATTAATAATTCGAATTTTTTTATTTTTTATAAAAATATTTTATTGTATAAATTCGAATTTCGTGTGTCCTGAACGGAAACGGAAGTTTATATGACATCTGTTATCTTTTGTAGGAACTATCGTTAGAGGTAATTTTTCCAACCATGTTGTCAACACAGTTTTGTTCTAGTGTTTTGTACTAAATGTGAAATTCATATATTTTAAAAACGAAAAACTCCAGGAAATCCAAATTATTAATAATTAAAGGACAATATGATGGGTGACTACAATATACCAATAATCGAACCTACAATCGATTATACCAAGGTAGTGCATATTTTATTTGTAAATTTCTATTATCGTTTTGTAAAGTTTTGATTACTTTTATTATTGAGTTCTAAATTTGAAATACTCTGAAATTAGTACTCGTTACTAAAGATTTAATTACATTAATATTATTAACAATTAATTATGTTAATTTTAGGTTCCACCGATCAATCAGAAGAGGACAATCACTTTTATTAATCACTTCATAGTCCACACAGTTACTTTTCTTAATAAATTTGCTTTGACATGTGAAGAAAGACTTTTTGAGTTTGAAAATAAGTTGCAGAGAGTACAAGCTTCACTAGAGATTCTCGAATCTCGGGTAATATAATTTTTTTAAATCAAAGCCCATTGTTTTAATGTATACTCAACAGATACTCAATACAAGCATAAAATAAAGAATGTTATTTTTAATTGAAAGTTAAAATTTAGAAGTAGGCAAGTAATATGAAAGTCAATATAATTTTCATTACAAAAACATTAATTATTTTTAGTTATTGTCGATACCTGGCCTAGAAATAGAAACAAAAACTCAGGACCAAAATCAGAAAGAAAAAGAGGAAGTAGAAGAAGTAAATCCAATCAAACCAGAGGAATCTGTGAAAGAGGGAAAGGATGAACCCGACAATGAAGTTCCTACAGATACTAAAAATGAAGAAATCGAACCTGAATCTCAACCTGAAACTCAATCTGTCAGCAGTGATCCAATATACCAAAAATATTTCAAAATGGTGCATTTTGGAGTTCCAAAACCTGCAGTTAAGTTAAAAATGGAACAGGAAGGACTGGATTCTTCAGTACTAGAGTAAGTTTAAAAGTATAATTTTGAATTTATATAGAAGACCGATGGTCTCTACAAACCTTTTAATAGTTACTGATTTTTGAAGACAATATTTATAGTACTCTTATTTTTAACAGCAACGCTCAACATTAGTTATGATGGTGAAATCGGATTCGCAATTGACTGATCTTCAGACTGGCTGAATTCTATAAGCGCATTTATCTATTTTTTGTTATGAGGTCTGTTTAAATAAAAAATTTTTTTTAAAATCACAAGATTTTTTTATTTTTATAATTACAGTAAGAGAATAAAGACGAGATTGGCTTAGAACTGGATCATCTGGCCCTGAAACCAAAAAAAGTTAGTTATTCAGACAGAATATAATTTTATTTATTCCTAGTTTAAAATGTTTTATATATAAAATCATATACTGTAATAGTTATTTCGAGATATTCAGGTATCTGCAAGTCTTTTAATTTTCAATAAATTAAATTTAGTTATCGTACTTTAAGATGAAATTATTTTTAAGAGTAAACATTGTATGAATCGAAATTAATTATAGATCAATTAATTTATAAATTACCTTTCTCTTTTTGTCACCACCCAGTTCGAAGTGCTTGCAACGCTTCAGAGGAATTTGTTTCCTATATTTGCACTCAGTGCATTCCATCCTTAGTACGATTTTCTTGGTGGTCTTTGCCTGAAATAAAAAAGCAACATTTTTTTTTAAACCTTCTAACAGGGAAAAAAATTTTTTTTTTTAAAAGCTACAATACTGTTAAAATTCCAATAATAATCACAATATGCATGTGGCAATATCTCTATCAATATAGAACTGATTCGCCTGATCTTAGTCTAATCGTTCAAGTTTTAGAATATAAAAAAATAAAACTTTTCTTTCTTACCTTCTTCCTGAAGATGGGCTTAGTCTGACCTCCGAAACCTTGTTGTTTACGGTCGTAACGTCTTCTACCCTGGGCAGCATGCCTTTCCTTACTCTTTTTGTACTGAGTAACTTTATGTGGCTTGTGTACTTTGCATTTCTTGCAAAAAGTGCGCCTCTGTTTCGGTACGTTCACCTAAAATAAAAAATTCACATATTAAAAACTGTTATCTCGAATTCACAAATATATTAACACAAATTCAAATAAATTCACTAAAATATATAAACTTCAAATTCGCGATTTTAACAAATTAAAACATAACCTTTAAAAATACAGATCTTAACATTTTTGCCCTAAAATTAAATTTATACTGTTAGGTTTTTAATTTCCAAGAAACAATCGATTTATTAAACAAATTTAAATGCTTCTGGGATTTAATTTTACTTATAGGTTATGTTTTCAGTGTCATGTCAGGCCAGCGTGATATTTTTCCTATTATCCAAATAGTAAAAATACGCAGATATTCTTCGAACAACATATTTCACGATATGGAAAATTGATTTTGCAGGCAAAAATTAATTAGGATCGCTCTAATAACGACAGATTAAAATATATTCTCCGAAATGGAATATCACCTACCATTGTGAATGTTTGGAAAGAAGGACGAGCCAAAGAACACCGGAAAGTAGAACTTGGAACGAAGAATGCGCATGCGCGATTTTCGGAAGTGACACACGAAATTCGTATTTTATTTCGTGTTTATATCTATGCTACAAACTTCCTCTATTGAATTTAATGTTTCCATTAATTATAAAATGAACTCAAAAAGCTGAATTCAATTATTAAAAATTTGAAAATCTAGCCGAAAGTTCTATTATAAGCTAGGAAAGTCTTTTAAAATTTAATCGAAACAACCGTTCCATAACCAGTCATAACAACGCCATTAGCATCAACGTATATTATAGCCATTTAATCAATAAAAAAAAAATATCCAACACACTCTTTTTTTAATGCGTAATTTTGGAAAGACGCAATAATAACAATTACTGTTCGAAGAGAACATTTTTGAAACTCAGATGGAAATTTAGGTATAGCTTTTTCGAATTTCTGCATTCATTTTTTCAATATTTTTAAAATAAAAGAAAATAGAATTATATATAAAGAAAAAAACTTTTTATGGTTTTTTTTATTTCAGCAGGTATTTGCAATATATTCCAAATCAGAAAAAATTGCTTCCCACCGCGACGCCTATAAAACTAGCCTCAAAAAAGCCGCACTCTTCAGCCTAAATCTAAAATCCCACATTATTGAAATATCGTGGATGAAAAAATCGAATTTAAAATTGACTTAATGAGCAAGAAATTTATCGATTTTCCATCTACTCAGTCTAATTACGTCAACCATTTGCAGCGCCTGTGGCCTGAGCTTATTTGAATTGAGCGACATAATCTCGAACCAGACGCCACTTGGAGGCCACGTACTCTCGAACCCCTCGTCCATTTTAGAAAATAGTATTCCATTTGGAATTCAAACTCGCTTTAGGGATGAAAACTGTTTTAAAAATCATGAAATATTAAAAGTAATCAAATTATTCTTAATCGGTACCAATGACTCCATCAAAAGTAACAAAAGGTATCGAACCAATCAGGAAATTATCGCGTCTCAAACACGCGCCATCTTAAATTTTGAACAAAGCGAGGTTGAAGTTGAACGAATGAACGTCCGTCAAAGGCAAGAAGATCACGGTTGAGCAGGTAAAAGACTCGGAGTAAAGTACGCGTCTTCTACGATTATTTACTATGAACTGTACGGATTTTACGTTTGTAGTCTGAAAATAAGGAAATTATCTTATAATAGAGAAATATTCAAGGTCAGAAATCCAGTACACAAATTAAGTACTTAAAATTTTTACTTATGAATAATATTTTTTTTCTGATAACAATGAAACACATCAACGAATTCCATCCCGAATTCTTCCAAAATAATTTGTTTAATTTACACCCAGAAACATGCATCTTATTGCTGACAGCACAAAAAGCTAGATGCGGATAGTTTTAGAAAATAAATATGACGAAAATATTTGTTTGTTAAAAGCATGATACTTCAGTCGTGAAAAATCGGCCAATTTAATAAACAAAAGTTGCTAGTTACTCTGAAAATGTTGAGTTAATTTAGTTAAATTTAATAAAAGAGAGGTTATGTTGCCATTCTGAGGTTCGCCATAAATCATGTCTAATTTACTGGGTTTTAACTTGTTGTACGTAATTTACATTAGAGACGTTAGTTTGTGTATTTTACGTAAAGAACCTCACAAGTTCTGACGACATACGCCAGCCCTGGGAAGACCGGATAGCAGTGCAGTGGCCAGTGAGCAACTTGTGACTCGTCATCCTTTCTCTTTCTAGCATTCCCTTCTCCCACTTGTTTCTCTCTCACACTTCCCCTTCTATCGGTTCTCATCTGCCGACGCTGCTCTCTCGAGCATTTTGCCGGAAACCGACGCCGCGCGACGACTGAGGACGCAGAGTTTATCGTGACTGCATACCGTGCACACCTCTCACCTTGTTTCTTCATCGCAAGTCAGAAGACACGCAGGCATTTCCATTTCCCTTCGTTCTTTCAAAGACAAACTACACATCATGAGTACCAAGGAAAACAACGAGGTCGCCGTTGAGAAGGTGACGGAAAACGACAAGCCGGCGGCCGACGCAAAGTGCGACATCAAAGGCATCAAAAGGCCAGCCGAGGTAAGTCTTCAAATCTAATAGATAACTCCAAAATCTAAAAAGGTAGCCTCCATTTTTCCTGTCCGAGCCTAAAAGTAATAACAAAAAAAGTGATTTTATACATCGAAAATAGGCCTCAGTATTTTCTACTCTCATAATTGACTCGCGGTCTTTTTGAAAGTGTTTATCATTTGTTTCTTCGATGGTATTTTCAAATAGTTATTATTAATTTCAGAACTCATTTTTAGCTCACAATCGACTTAAGCTGAGTTCATTAAGAGCAAAAGTCTAAAACATATTTACATGAAAATAATATTTTATGATCAGTGTCGAATTATAAAAATGTAATGGCGCGCGTTCAGTGAAAGTTGTGAAAGGGGCGACATGTGAGAACAGCGCCGGCCGGCATTTTCCACCGAGTCGTCCATTTTCGAATCGGAGTACCGCGTTCTGCCCGCTTGTGGAAAACGCGTTGAATTTTTGAGTTTTAAAGTTTCGTGGACGCCATGGTTGTTATCGGTTGTGGTTGATCACCCCTGTTGCTCTCATGCCGTCTATAATTACCGATCTAGATGCCACGATTGGGACACCTCTCGGGAAGATCGCGTCGCTTTGAAAAGCATCGAAACTAGTCTTTTCACCAGAGCGACGCCATTTTGACTGTCACGGTTTTCTCGGGAAAACCCTCCCGCGCATTTTTCCCAACGCCGCCAACGATGAGCATTATGGCGACTGAAAGGAAGCCCGCGTCTGTTTCCCTGCTGAGTTAGGAATAAGTGATCAATAATTGAAATTAAATAGTTTGATCTTCGAATTTAGACAGAAACTTTGAAAAAAGGCTAGGGTTTGACAAAAGTAGAGATATTTTTGAAAAGTTTTAAATTAGAACAAGCTTTTCAGTTCCTAGAAAGAAGAAACAACGCCATGCCATGCGTCATGTCGCTCTCTCCCACTCCAGTTACTCAGATACTTCTGTCTTTTTCACTTCGTTCGGAATGTTACGAACCTTCGAGAAAACATTGCGCGATTTTTCTTCTTTATTCAGTCTGTTTCACAAGATTAGGGATTTATTTATAGATTTGCGAATGCGAGTTGGGAGAAATGAGAAAATTGTATTAGGCGAATTTCTCTCTCCCACATTTTCCTATAATATTTAGATCAGGAGAAAAATGACTGATATAGGCTCGTCACGTGGGAACCCGAACGGAGAAGATGCAGAGAAGAGTGAAAAAATATAAGCTACTCTTTCAATGTTTACTATTTTTATTGACTTATTTTTATTTGGTTTTACTTTTTTAATTTATCTACTACTCTTTTTTGGGAAGTAGTAACAATTTCTACAGAGGATGATTCTAATCGATTTTTCCTCAGTATTTGTAGGCAGGGGCGGATACTTCGGGAATTTTTAACTTTGGGGGCTAGTAGAATACATTTGAAAAAGGAAAGAATTTTCTGTAACCTATTATTTATATGTAAATATAATTTACAAATACACTAAGGCGAATAACTTCCTAGGGTAGATCCAAAATAGGAAGTTTTTGAATCAATATAGAACAAGTTACCTTATTCCACGACATAACATCCTTAAAGAGGACCAACTCTAGATAAATATTTACAGAACTTACAGCACTACTTACGACCCATGGTCTTTTATTACTACCACGAAACAAGTCCGCACACTTACAATAAGCTTGCATCACGCCACGTGCTCCGAAATGGGAGATATTAAATTATGAAATCCTAGAGTTTTCTTTTTTACTGCTTAGCCCTTAATTGATTGTTGAAGTCTCATGATGAAATTATTGAATTTAAAATGGGTTTATCTTTGGAATAAATATTAATATCAAAAGAGAGCATTCATCGAAAAAATTGTCATTCCTCGTAGAATTATCGATTTGCTCATTGCTTGTTCCACTGATGTAAATATTTTGCTCCTCAGAATAGATTCTTTTTAAATTCTCACAAATGATGAGTGTATTAAATTGATGACTACATTTGCTAGACTCCATTGAAATTGCTTTACATCTAATTTAATTATTTGAAATTTAATAAATCTATCAATCACATTGTATTCAATTTTTCTATTGTGAATTCTCAAATGAGGTGAATTAATTATTTGATGCATTTCAGTTTAAAATTCAACAACTCCAAATACTTCATCTTTACTTCCAAAGCTTTTACAATTTTAAGATTTTGGTCCATTTTGAAAATACAATAGCACAGTTCCAGACTCGACAAAAATGGCGTCTTTTTTAATAATTGCCCAAAGCACTTATGGCTGGTTACACTTATGGTAAAAGTGTCGACTGAAGCAGCGGGGGGAATTCCTTATTTTTTACAGTACATAACTAGTAACGACTTGCAGGTCAAGAGATAGGGCATGCAGTTTCTCACGAGAGTTTTACTGCTCAAAACGATAATTCAGTTGCCTTTTTTACCCACTCACAAGAGAATTACTAACTTATCAAATAATTTATTCTTATTTACTTTTTTAAAACCCGGCTTAGTATTTATCTTGTGTACCTTTAAACATATACTGTAATTTTTATCAAACACTTTGTCCCTCGGGTTTATCTTTCGGAGTCAATACCACGCACCCGTGTGTTTCGGCTCTTTTGGAACCGAAGGTGGGGAACACTTTTTCTTTAAATCACAGTTATGGCTCGATGAGCACCTGAATTAAAAATAAAATACATAACCTATTGAATTTCCGTCCCATCATGGGAGGAGATGGAATTTGTGAAATTTGAGAATTCCTAATTTTGTTATCTGATATTTCAAATATGCGATTTTTCGATGCGATGAGTACATTTTGAAGAGGGAGTTTTTTTTATTAGTTTCTTATTTACAGGGATAATTAAGGTCAAACCAAAATACAACGGAATACTATATTAAATAAAAATACAGTATTAGATTCTATTCTAGGCCACAATTTATATACAGTATATTAAAAATAGATTCACCTCGTTTTTTTCGGAGCAAATTTATTATCCACAGAGGTTGCAAACAAATATTTTCAAGTCTGAAAGAAGTAATCGTCCTGACCTAATTATTCTGATGCAGATTATTAATCAATTCTGTTTTACTCTCTAAATTGGATTATGCATTTATTTTTTAGCGAGAGTTCAATTTTGAATTCAGATTCTTATGGTTTTTCTTTTATTTTATGTACTCATAGGAGTTTGTGGAGCATTCTGATAGCTAGGGCAATGGGTTTCGTTAGTCATCGATTTAGAGTGCTCCATTTCATCTAATCGAAGAGACCTCGTGTCTCGCAGGTGCGCAAGACTCGCGCCACTGCGAGAATCAAAACCCGCGGTATTTTCATTCGAAGCATCTTCAGTGATTTTTTTCTGACCTATTGAAAAGAGGAAAAATATGTAAGATAGGTTCCAAACAGTAGGTTATCTGTCGAGACTTCGTGATTGGCAATGGGTTGATAGGTAATATTCCTGTTTAATAGGATGAACTAATAAAGCACGCCCTGACCGATGCGCGACGCTTCTATCATCCACTTTTCGTTGACGACGCGCTACTGAAAGCTTCGATCATCTCTCGAAATTGAACATGAACTTTATGTTCTTCCAAAATAAATAGCATTTTTTATTTTTACCATATTGTATAACTCTTAAATTTGTTTGATTTCCTCTTTATTCAAACAATAATCAATTACAATTTTGAAAGCTTTGTCAAAAATGTTAAAGTCAATTTAGCCCCGAGCCTAGAGTCACTTACCTTGCTATTAATGCATGGATGGTGCTACAGGAACTCGGAGAGTAAAATAGATCACACTTATGCCCTGGTTTAAATCCAATATTTACTTCAGGTACCTAGTGCTGATACAAATTCTAACTTTAAAACTAGATTGAATTATTAATTTGATTAGATTTTTAATCTAGTATATTGTCTAAAAAAATTGGCTAGCATAAAAATTACTTATTCTTTGCTTATGCATGTTAATATTTTTCTGCCTTTGTAGATGTTTTCAATTTTTGACTGAATTGAAAGATAGATAGTTTGACCCCATCACTTTAAAAAAGTGTCTTCTTGGAGCGTGCACGACACCCGGCACGCCGATTTAATACCGTCCCCACCTGAGTTTTACGGTGCATGAGCGTTGAATCCCCACCCTGGTCTCAAGTTCCGGCCAGCTGCCAATCATCAGCACTTCCCCCTACTTCATCCCCGGCTACTCGTCCCTGTTATTGGCCTCAAGTCAAGCCTATGTTTCTCTCTTAACCCGGCGTGTCCAGGCAAAAAAAACCTCTCCATCGCTCTGTGGTAAACTTTGGGTTCCTGGCATGGTCGTCAGTTATTCCACGATCTATGATTTTTCCCCTCTAACGGCAAGGTCAGATTTCCGTTTCCCTTATCTGTAAACTGGAAGCCAGAGTATGCACAGTTCGGAGTGGAAAAAGTCTTGATGGTATTACTTTCTCAGATTGTCGATTGACGATATTCCCTCTCTCTGCAACTAGCATATCAAATTAGAAATTTGATCTGACCCCTAGATATTTGGTTTCAGATCATTGGCCGTTATTATTTTAAGCCTTTTTTCATAACTGTTAGGAACTTTTTTTTTTCAAAAATGATGCAACTGTTTAGAAACGAGAGTCTTAACATTAAATCCAAAAAATAAAAACTTCGATCCTAGCAAATTTTGTTGGTTCTCAGTAATATTTTTCAGAGTGTATAGTTGTGAGCAGGGAGTGAATTTACCCACCCTTTTCATCTTTCTCTTCATTGCACGCCTCGGTTCTTATACAAAAAAGGAATATTTTTGCTCCCTCTCATCTCAGCTTGCCCCTTTTCGTCAAATTCATTTAATCTCGTCTCTTCTTTTCATTAGTGCTTTTGTGGACTCACGACCTCACAGAAATGCACTTTGTTTTTCATCAAATGAACACGAAGCGTAAAAATGTGATGATTCAATGTTGTTGAATCGCTGATACGTAACATAAAGATGACTAAGATATATGTGCGACTGACAAATTAATACTCGTGCGCATTGTCCGGTTTGTCACGTGGTTTCGCGCAAAATTTCAAATTTAGATAAGGACCTTAATTTATAATAATTGATTGATACTTAGTACATAATACAATTGTTCTATCGCTCAAAAAGAATGTCTTAATTTTTCTTACAGGAAAAGTGTGAGGAGCCTAAAAAACAAAAGAAGGAAGAGAATGGTGATGGAGAGGTTGAAGAAGATGAAAGTGATGAGGCGATCCAGGGCGAGGAAGATGATGTAGACGGTGATGGTGAAGAAGATGAGGAGGAGGATGAAATTGAAGGTGAAGAAGATATCGACGAAGGAGAAGGTTAGTAAAAAAATTCTGAAAATCTATTACAAGCCCTAAAATTCGGTCAAATTTAGGTCCACCCTTGATTTCCAATTCTACCTAAGCTCCCCCTATTGTATTCGTTCTTTTCAAAGTTCTAAATTAAAAATCTCTTTATTTTTAGATGAGGAGGAAGACGATGCGGAAGGCGACGGTGAGGGCGTTGAAGACGAGGAGGATGACGCATAATGAAGGAAGGGTGAACTGAATGTCAGTAAGAAGGATGGAAAGACAGTTGGTGCCACCGTCGATCGTCAATAGTCTTCTCAGCAAACACTTGCTCTCATATTGAGTGGTTAGTAGCAATGTTGACGACCATCATGCCCATCTTATACTGTCGAACCCTCCGAAACTGCAATCTAAAGTTTTCACCTTGCCGGAGTTACTTTGTGCCGATGTCTGTTATCTGCAACCACAAATCTACAGCCTTGGCTCCTTGCAATTCTGGCAACTCCTAGCCTTCACCAAATACTATTAGGTCGTTTCACGGGAAACCATAAATTCGTCCTGAGAGAGAAGTAATCGTTGGAACGACCCCGGGTTGAAAGATCAAAACCACGTAAGCAGGGCCTTGAAAACCTGAAAAATAATAACAGCGGCGAATCTATCGTTTTGTCCGAACCACCTATCAACTGGTATTTGCCATCATCTGGCTTTTCTTCGCGGGACAGTTTTATAACGAAAACTTATTTAAGATATAAAAAAGTTCTATTGTATTTAAATAGTGTAAAATGGACATTTGTGGGTGATGATTTTTTTACATTTGAAATCAAATTTACGTTTGTAGTTCGGCGAATGTCTCTCACCTAGTGCGCGTGACTGAGTTTTCTTTCTGACCAATATATGTGTAATGCGAGTGTCATAAAAACGGCGGGAGTGGGAAGTCAGCATTTGTCAACTAAAAGTAAAATCAATTAAAGGGTAGTAAATTAAAGACGGTTTGTTTATTGACAAGATATTCGACTTCGCTTCACACTCCCAGACGCTACGAAGATACGAAACAATCCTTATGCAATGTTCGCGACAGATCGTGTGGATGACTAATGTGTGACTTTAATATTGCATAATAATTATACATAGCATGTATAAAGTTATGAACTAAGGAACATTTTATTATTAACGATACTTTGTAACGTAATGTGGAAAGGTTGTTACACTTTAAACTTGGGTATAGAGTAGGGAGAGCACTGGCATTTGGCTGAAAACTACTTCTCTCCTTTTTTTTTTTTTTACTGCCTTATTATTTTATCTAATACTCTCTCTTCTCTTTCCTTAGTTCGATAATGATCCGTCTTTCCTTAATTAAAATTGGAACCAGCAATTGTATATTTTTTATAAAATCGTCGCATTGTATAGACGAGCAAAGAAAAATTAATTTGTGAAATTTGATTACATTGCACAGGCAATACAAAGGTCTCCCTATTCGCGTGTACTATCTCGCTCTTCAGTTTTCGACAAACTGATTTTAATTTTGACTTGATCCACGCACTTCTCAAGGCGCAACGCTTCCTGGACAGTTTTAGAACCATTTTTAGCACAATTTTATTTTACACTGTAGACTATTTCTTTACAAAACGTGCTGTTTATTATTACTGTATCGATTTTTACTGTATTAATTTTTACACAAGTTGCTATTTAGAAGAATGCACTAGTTACTGGACAGCGAAAGCTAATCGCAAAAGTCGGAAGGGTTGTTGCGATTGAGAGGTTTCTTTATTCTATCCAGGAGACTAATAGGCCAAAAAAAGTAATTAAAAAATACAAGGGTGATGAGACATTGCGGTTACGATACCATTGTACCATAGCTGCATAATAATAAAAGTAACTATTATTCGAGAATGAGCAAGACGATGTCCCACGTTTTAATGTACAAATATTTTCGAAGGAGATAGTTAAATAAAAGAAAAAACTCAGATGGATCGGATATAATGATTCGTTTCTCGTAAGTAGTGATGGATTTTCACCAATATAATAGAATTATTGAGTTTGGCAGCGCAAACTTGCTACTCTCGGACTCTAATCCTCATGTATAAAACTCGTTGGTGTTTGTGGAGGGGAAAATGGAAAAAATAACGTAAATGTCTTAACATCAACCGCGCATGTGTAATGGATCGCTGTTTAGTGCTATCCATTGTCTATGCGCGGCAGGTTTTTTCTTTTTTTTTTTTTTTTTTCCATCAAATTTTGTAACTAACTGTTTTTGAGAACTTTTATTGACTTTTTGATTTTAACTTTTTTACTCTTTCGATCTATCGTTTATTCGTCTTGGGATTCGAACCTACGATAATATGCTTCAATTTGGTATTGTAACAGTTTTGTAATATTTTATATCTCTATTTATTGCTCTCTTTTTAAAGAGAAACGTTTGAGAATCTAAAAAAGAATTTTTAAGAATCACATCATCTCGAGTTTTATACAAAATCCGCTGCTGTGTTTACACGTGTTGTCTTGAAGATATATATTTGGCAATATATTGTCACATAACCGTCTTCAAGTACAGGTGCCTGAGCAAAACAAGTACTTTAGCATTCGTAGTATACTACACATACATTGTAAGGATAGATCCATTTAATTTTATTAATACAATGGCAAACCCCGTTTGCAACAAACGTTTGAACCCTTGCTCTTGATTTCTTTCGGGTGAGATTTTCTATTTTGTCAGAAGGAATAATTGGGAGCAAGATTTAAAAAATTAAGTAACTAGTGCTAACGGGTCTTTAAACAATTTAATGAAGAAATTTGCCCAGGTACTGTTACATCTTTAAAGTTCGTTATGGCATCATTTATTGGCAATATAAAAGCGAAAAATATGAGGAAAAATACACATTAGTTATTATACAACTCGTCGTTAATCGTGAATCCATAGGATAAGAATTCATTTCGTGTGTTTAATGAAACCTTGTTCAAAAAATGATTTTGTACAGAATGTACCCACGTATCATCTTTTTCGACGAGAATACAGTGTAACCGATACCACAGACTACATTTCTGCCCATTCCATCGAATCTGAAACTCTCATTGTATTTTTAAGTAAATAAATTTTGAAAAACAAAAGTAATGATATCCTCAATTTGAGCAAATCCGTTGTCTGCAGATTGTCGTAGATTACTCGGGTTTTCGTTCCATCAACTGGTATAGTTGTGGAATTAACGTCTCATATGATCAAATTAGTAGCAGCAATAATGCTAGTTAATGTCATCCTTGATCGGATAGTTCCAGGCAGTTGACTGAATGGGGAGCACTATCCTAAGTTTGTTGATTCTTTGAAGTAAATGCAGTTGCAGTATAATGCCATGGTTGATATCACAGCTTTAAGCCAGTCTGGTATTCTGAGCATGAATACTGACCAAATGATCGTAGTACTGATTTTTCAGTAAATTGGGGAATACCATAAGTATCACCTAAACTGAATCTCTCGTCTGTGTCATGGTTTGTTTCGGCAAGTTTCGGGCACGTAAGCCATCCCTAGTTATAGTAGGGCGCTTCTAATCTGGAACATCTAATCCATCAGCATTAAGAACTGTGTTCGCAAAACCTGCAACCAAGGGTAAATTAGGCATTCCTAACATACATTCTGGAGGTAATCTTCAGGTTCACAAACGCATAGTGACTTTACATAGGCACTAGTGGACTTGGTATCGGAAGTCTTTCCGGAAGAAAATCTAAGTGTAGCAACAGATCTCTGGTAGCAATTTTTGCTTGCATCACTTAGTTTCGCGTAGTACATATGGTTCTAGACTTAAAATACAATCTGGATAAGAATGGATGCCAAATAGAGCCAGTCCTTTCAAAATAGATATTATTGGTCATCAGATCTAATGGATCTAATGACATCTAATGGATCGTAGTAGTGTCTTTGAGTCTGGAAGTCCGGTGGCTGAAGCTTTTTCAGCTAGGATCTCAGGGACTCGCTTGACGACTAGTATTGAAGATTGAAAAGCAAGGGCAACTGCTCGAATGCAGTTACCTTGTCTCTGCAATGCTCATTGAAATATCTCTTACCTGGCTGGTAAGATTTGTTATTTTTTTAAATATTGGTTTGATGTAAAATTAATATATCTTCTTTCTGGACTACTAAATTGTAAGTATCGGCGTTGATCGCACTCTCAACAGCTTTGTCAAGTTTTTGAGTTTCTTCTTCTTAGGTAAAGGATTCGCTTTTCAACAATATAGAATTATTGGGCTTGCAATAGTGCAAACTGATGAGAAAATCTGCCTGATTAAACTGTTTAAAGAGCTGTTAGCACCAGTTACTCGATTTTCAAAATCTTGCTCTCAATTATTTCATTTAAGAAAATAGAAAATCTCATCCGAAAGAATTCAAGAGCAAGGGTTCAAACGTTTGTTGCAAACGGGGTTTACCATTGAATTAAATGCACCTATGCAGCAGACAGTGCTGGATATGAGGAAAAATACACATTAGTTATTGTACGACTCATCGTTAAACGTGAATCCTTAAGATAAGAATTAATTTCATGTGTTTAATGGAACCTTGTTCAAAAATGATTTTGTACAGAATGTACCCATACGCATCATCTTTTTCGACGAGAAAACAGTGTAACCGATACCACAGATTATATTTCTGCCCATTCCATCGAATCTGAAACTTTCATTGTATTTTTAAGTAAATACATTTTGAAAAACAATTGTTTTTTTCCTATTTTTTACCTTGAAATACACTTTTTTTTTAATTAATAATTGAAAAACGCAGGGTGTTAGGTGATGAACCTTTTAAAGTCGTTAAATGTACTGTTTGGTTTTGATTTTATATGCAACTAATGTCACAAATTTGTCTATTAATGTAGTGGCTTGAAAAGATTTTAATTAGATAGATCAGAACATTTTGAGAATGTTTCTACAAGCTTTAGACGTACAATGACTTTAAATTTATTGATTTCAAACATATTTAGATTTATCAGAAAAGAAGCGAACCATTCATTTTATATTATCTTATCTTGGTTTTTTTGAGTATACTTACTCGTCTTTCCTAATTTGAAATCATGAAGTAACTCAAAGCCAGATCAAAGCTTAATCTACATGCATACCATACGTGCATTCATTCTGCAATGTATTCTAATGATTCCAATATCTAATTACATCATATCTACTGCTAGAATCGTAGGTGAGGGGTTCCCTGCCGCTTTCTGAAACTTCCAGATAGATATCCAATTGCATTATACTGTAACCTAAATATGTATATACATTTATTTAATTTATTGAATTTCCATTGAATAGAAGAAAAACATTTTTTAAATGCAAATGCAGAAAATCCAGATTAATTTGATTTGAATTTATAGAATAAAAGTTATCGAAACTAAAATTGTACAAATTCGCCGATGTGAGTGGGTTTCTACTGTTTGTAGAATGTCCAACTATTAAAGTTTATTTATAAACCGCTCTGATTACAATGAAATTTAATCCCTTGACGAAGGTGCACTCCGAAGAATGTGTTATCATTTGATGTATTCTCAAAGATATCAGTGAATGAACAGCAACCGAAATACGATTCAATCTTAGAATACAATTTTTATTGCTTTAAATACTTAAATAAGGAAAGGCATGATTATAATATATTTCTTATATTTCATTAAAATGTAAAATATCAACAATTCAGCATCATAGCTCTTGATGCAACTTAATGTTTAAAAATATAAAAAAGGTATACAATATTTTATGATTGGCATGGTTAAACGAAAAGATCGCTAAACCTATTTGTAAGAAATACGCGGATTTGTGTCAACATGAGTAATGTTTCAAAGACTGTCCATTAATTACGTAAAGCTTTTAGAGGTAGGGGGACTCAACGAAATCTTACGTCAATGTTAAAATTAATCACTTAAAATCAAAAATAAATTAATCACTAGTCTAGAAAAACCCTTACAGGAAGGATGGGGGGTTTAAAATTACAAGGATGATCCTTACATAATGGACAACTTCCTTACTTTAATAAGAACACCTGTGCCCAACAATTATTGAATTAAATAACTTTTTTGTAGTCGTTTAATTTCTTATTTAATTCGTACATGCAAATTTTTAAAAACATGATTAATAACAAATTTCCCAAAAATTAATTTCGTAAAAAAGCGTAATTCTGAATTTTTAACATTCTTACGTAATTTGATTTTTTTATCATATTTATATAAATCTTGGTAGATTATTAATCTTTCAGAATTGCACCGTTCAAAATTAAAACACCAAATAAATATATTATTACTAACTGTTCCTAATAAAATTTAAAATAAAAAAGTAAGTTGCTTATATGGTAATGGTAAAATAATCTATTATCCTGGTAAAAATACAGGTACAATTCCTAATTTTAAGATACATTTTTTTCGTTAAAATTGTAATTTTTACTCAGATACCAACATCGGATAGAATATGATAACTTTTCCAGAAAGTTCTCTTTTTTATATCTTAAATCACCGCAAATAATTATCCGAAATTTATTCTAATATATATATATATATATGTATATATAACAACAATGAAAAGTATGAGATAATGATCTGTGCATGAGAATAAAATAGATATTCATATCACATAAAAATATGTAACAGCAGAAGTATATTTGAAAACACATTTGATGTTTTTAAAAAATAGGAAAACAGCAGGCTCCACCCTACTACAGTATTCTACCAGGTTCTACTTTCTTTTACTTAATTTATACGATTGTGAAAATTACACTTTCTACGTAATATAATTCTAATAGAAATTATGTACCTAAAACTTTTAATGAATCATAAATTTCAAAAGTTGTTTTATAAAGAGCACTTTACTTTAATGTATTGTCTGTTTAAAAACAATACATTGATAAAAGATTTCTTTTCAGGCACTATCGGACGAAAACAAGTTTGCTGTTCGTTACAAATTTAAAAAAATAATATAAAAATCTACTGATAATAACGAGCCCTTATTGGTTGAACAGCCTGTAAAAAATGAACTCACGGAGCTCAGATTATCGGTTACTTTAGAATTTCCTGATTCTGAATCACTATCATCATCGAGAAATATTAAGATTAACAATAAATCATGTAATTATACAAGGTATGAGATGATTTTATGGAAGTTTAATCCTAAATTGACAAGCATATTCCACATGCCCTACTTCTATTATTTATCATGAAAATAATATCTGGTTTTTGGTGAGCCTACAATAGGATGCATCTATTGCTTTTTAGTGGAAACAATAAATACGGTTTTGACTTAAAATCCTATTGTAGTTAATTTCATCCATTGTTAAATAATCTCTCTTTGAGAATAAAAAACCCAAGTGTCTGTCGAAATGTCCAGTTTCAAAGTCAAATGAAAATTCTCCTACAGCCATTGAGAATAAAAATTTAAATTACAAAATTTAGATAAATAGATAAATTAATTAAATAGATTTAAATAGAAAAATATCATATTTATTTTGTCATTTACCACCAAATGAAGATTATACTATCACAGTCACGAAAATAAAAATGATAAAAAGGCTCATTCATAAACGTATCGACTAATTGGATACACATAAAATAGAGTAGGTAATTTTTCAGCGCTTTTGAATTTGGACTTTTCAGTTGTACTTGTTAGTGATTTAATTCGCACGTGTGAATTGATGAGTTTAGTTGAGGTTTGGCTTGCACATTTCGTTCAAGCTTTCGATTTCTCGAGTCAGTCTTGTAAGACTGTCAGTCATTCCACTAGGTTGTTCATTTTCCATATCTGGCTCTGGCTATAAACCAAAATATTCAAAATTGTATTAGTGTTTCACAGTTTGAGGCCTTCAAGATTTTTAAATTCTAGAAATTTTCGTTATTATTTAATATTTTAAAACCAAGGCCAACTCTTATTTTTTAAAATACCATTCTTGTAACATTAATGCGAAAAGCGAAACTCTGAAGACATTTAGAATCTTTTAAATTCAAAAATTGATTTATAACGAATATTTTGTAGGAAGACTTACTGCAGGATCATTGATTTGAAGTCCCTGGTTGAGTTCTTCAGAAAGTTTATGGTCCAGAACTGCATTTAGTAACTCGGAGGTGCCAAATGCCATACCAGAAGTAAGTAATTGTTGACTATCCAAATCCAACACATTGCTTCCTTCATTTTGAAAATCTGCAATAGCAAATAACTCAATCAAATCGAAGTAAAATGACAAATTCATGAAATTTAAATTGCCTATGATTCGCTCTACTAGCATGATTTTACTCACAAATTTCAAATATGGACAAGTTTATATATGCAGAAAAGATATTTAATATAAATATAGATAAATTGAGAAATTAATTTAAGGCTTACTTAATTGAATAGGTGCTTCGTACACAATTCCTCCAACACTTTTCATTGTTATGTTAGTTTCAATAGCCTGTTGATAAGGTTGAAGAGGCGGCGTATCCAAATATATGGCATCAATTGAGTCCTCAATTTTCATTGGTAATGGTGATTGAGTATTTATTGGAATTGCCTCAGGAAATTCATAACGATTTTGTAGGTTCGGTTGATATTGGTCGAGAGGTATGTTGTAAATTGGTTGCATTGGAGATGCAGGTCCTGGAGAAGCTTGAGTTCTAAAATAAATAAAATCCGGATTGAATAAACATCTGATACTCATAAATATTTACTATTGTAATGATTACTTTCTCGAATGAGTTACTCACTTTTTAGACTATTTGTCCAGTTAAAAATATTTACCTGTATTTTGGATAACTTAGTACAGGTTGCGGAGATATTGAAGGACCACGGAGATAAGGATTCGGTGAAACTGATCCACCGGTCATCGCGAAAGATGAATGTTTCGGTTCACATTTGATGAAATCATGCAAACTCTCATCAAGCCTCTTGAAACCTGAAAAATCAAATAATTAATATCTCAAAAATCAAACTGTCAAAAATCAAATTCCAACAAATAAATATGAATGAGAATTTAAAACCCATAAAATTTCAAATTATTTACAAACAAAACTAAGAACCACTACAAAACTATATATTTTGAAAAAAATGGTTTCAAATAAATGTACACATTTTCATGCAAAGTATTGTTAATAAGCTGGAACAGTGTAATTTTGTACATCAATTATTACCATTCCCTTCAACTTATCATACCCTGGTTAAAAAATATATCTGTTATATGCATGCTCTTCTTTATTTTGTCTCTCTTTTCTGGGATTTTCCACACTAAAAATCTAAAAAATTAAATATTATAACTAAATAATGCAAAACGCATAAAAAGCACGAATTTGATGATTGTCTAACAAGCTTTCAAATGAAACTAATATCAAAAAAACTCTACTAGTCTACATAATATCATACCTGACAATCCGAAAATGTTTTGTCTGAAAACTGAAATCAAATGTGGGTTGAGAGAAGACAAAGAATCATCAAGATATTTGACTAGGCAATGTATATATTATATTATATTATTGCTCGATACAATTTGCCAATGCATAACATTTCAATAAAAATCAATCTTCATAAAAATTGTATCGTAAAAATATTGCACATCACTTTATCGTATTACAGTGGATTATAAAATCATTTCCAAACTATTTTCCAGCGAGAGTTTGAATCTTATTTGTTACATATCAAGATTGATCATGAAACCCCTCTCCCTGAAAAATCTACAATCTAATTTTCTCTCTACACCTTAAATATCTTTCTACGATTTCAATTATTATCATCCAAAAAAAAAAGAAACAAGCCACCAACCATTTCTCGTACAATTGCTCAAAAAGTCTAGAGTAGACTTAATGTGTTTTGCTTTTACAGTACAAATTACAAACTAGGTACCGTATACCTTTACAAAATGCATTCTTAGAAAAGTACAAAATACAAGATCATCGTTGTTTGTGAGAAACTCGAGAAAATATTGATGCAGGTAAAATTGACTGACATCGAGACTGATTTGAAAAATTCCAATCACAACAATTATCTTAGCAATCACAGTTTCTTCACTTTTCTGATCTTGCAGAAAAGCTGAAGAAATAAAATAGATAATAGACAAGAGGAAACCTCAAGACTGAGAAACGTGAAAAATGTTATCGTCCTAAGATTTTTGAGCATTTTAAATTAAATAACATTTATGATACACTTCATACATTCCATAATGAATTGCAGAAACGATGTCGATCATTTGGATCCTCTTGGACTTAGTACAACTTTTTAAGTCTTCAGGAGATGAACAATTTTTTTGTGAATGAAAGACATCGTTTCTTGAAGAGAATTACACTATTCCAAGAGAAATGCCATGAAACCAATGATACCACCGACCCCAAGTCAGGATGCAGAATATCGAGAAATTTGAATTAAATACTCACGTTTCTCAGGGTTTAGCGACGAATATTCCGACAGACGTTCCCTGGGGGTTTTCCTTTTTATCGGAGGCTCGATAATAGCTATGAATGGTTATTTATTAAATATTTCGCTTTACACAAATAAAAGAGAAAGTATTACTTAGTCGATAAAATATTCTTTAGTTGAGGAAATTTTATAGCTAAGGCCTCGCGTTTCTTTCAGGGTGGCCACTCAAATCTTGGCGAAAAATGTCCACATTTAAAGTATTCTTCCGACGTCTAAAATATGCCAATTTCCCATTCAAGTAGCCACCCCGGAATTTTGTAAATCTGTTATGATTTGTACGTTCAATGGTGAAAAACAATATTTAATAGTATAAAATGTATATCTACATAATGTTATTGCCCTGCAAATGCAAAAATTACTCTTCGACAAGGAAATTCCATTTATAAAAATGACTTCAGAAATATCTCTGAATACAATTTGAGATATAAAACTCAATTAAAAAATCATTTCTCAGTTCTAGGAAAGTAGGAAGTTAGCGATTCCAACTGTAGAAAACTTAACATCATAAACAATGCAAAAAGTTCATATCAAAGATAAACTAATTTTTTTTGAACTTTAAATGATCTCATCACCAATCCTGTCTCTATAATAATGCTTTGTCTCAAAATTCCTTACAACTTATTTAGAGAGAACACTTTTGCGATTTGAAAGTAGCTAGTAGCTACTAAAAATATTTCTTTAAAATTAAGTTTAACTAGGTTCTTTCACTATTTTAACAAAGTTGAACGAAACTTTGGGAGACTAAAAACTTTGGGTAAAAAATAACGTTTTATAACTTGACTAGATTGGTACTGAGGCACTGCAAAAACACGATTATACAAAGAAAAACATAAACAAAGATACGAATCAACTTTGTGAGTTGATTAATTAGTATCAACCAATTAAAAGTATCTTCGAGTACTTTTAATCTGCAACAAATTCCCATTGAATTTTTGCTCGAAGAAAACAAAATTTCGAGCAAAGATCACAATTGTGTGATTCATTTTTTAATTTTGAGAATCCTTTAGGTTTTATTATCGTGTGACTAAATATTTCAGAGCTGGGCGTCTTGAGTGCTTATATTTATATAAAAATAATGTTTTTTTTTATAATCAGAGCTGTCGAGCAATTTGTACCTAATTGTAATATATTTTCCTTAATTTTAAAATATATTATGTTTTTATATTATTTTGTATTTTATAATATAGATTTTTAGAAGTTTATTCTACGAGAATTTATTCTAAATGTATTTAAAATCAATTTGCTGGAGAGATGCATTGATAAAGGCAATGAAGCTTTTAGGATCCGGAGGACTTACCCCGTTTTCGAAATTAAAAAGCGGGAAAATCAATTCCGATTGTTTGAAATATCTTCTTCTTTTGAAACCAAAAGTGGAAGACAAAGTTCAACTTTCCAAACATCTTCAAAAGTTTTTAGATTTAAAGAATTTTAAAAATAGGTTTTATACAATAGCTTTCTTAGATTTTTAAGAAAGAGTAACAAAACTCAAATTATTAATAATTCACTATAAAAGGAAAATAAATAGATATTTTTGAAATAAATAAATAAATAAAGAGATAGCTACAATATCACAGAAAACTGAAATCTAAATAAATCAATACTAAAACTACTTTACCATGGAGTAGTGGTAAAATTTAGGTGACAGTTTCTGAACAAAAGTTTATTCCAACGGAGAAATCTTCAAATTCCCCAAACCCTTGACATCCGAAAATAAGATTTGCAATATTGCAATCAAATTACAAATTGCTCTCTCCACAATCTTCAAATAGTAAATTCTCCAAAAATATCTCACTCAAATACACATAGCTCAGAGCCCAGTTCTGACCCTTTCTTTAAGTTTCTTTGACCTCCGTCAAGATCTTCCCACCCTCTACTGGACTATAATAAAACGACATTTCGTCAAATTCGGAAGCAGTCGCATGTGGAGCCATGGCAGTATAAAGAGCGTAATTTTCAGCTTCGGTTAACTCCACTCCATAAGGAGGAGACTCGTCACCGTCCAATCTTAGGGACTTGACGCTCGTTACACTTGCCATACTGGGTCTCGGAAACTGCAACACATCGACTTCTTCGTTCCTCAAGGACGAGATACTCCCCGTGACATTCAGCGACCGATTGCTGCCAGTTGTCGGACTCACATACGAATCTTTCTCTTTTTTCTGCCTTTTGGCAAACAACTTCGAGAACAGTCCCTGCTTTGATTGCTTGGGCAACGTGCCAGGAGGGGACGGTAAATTTTTATTAGGAGCACCAAAACTCATCTCAGTTTCCAAGGGAGTTTGAAACGAACTCGGACGAGGCAAAACGGGCATAGAAGGAGTTTTTCGTATCCGCTTTGGCGGAAGAGGAGGCAACCTCTCTTCACTCGTCACATCTCTTTTCGTTGCCAAAGGTGGAGGGGCAATAGCAATAATGGGACTGCAAATAGGAACATCATCGTACTTTCTATCCTCGCTCAAATCGTACAATTCTATAGGATTTTTCATTGCCATTTGCAAACTAGTATAGGTCATATTGTCTCTAACATCAATCTCCATCCTTTTTTCATTTGAATTCTCTGAAGAATTTTGTATCAATTTCATGTGAGTGTCCTCGTATAACTGATCTAACTCTGCTACCTGTGATAAAAGCTCATTTAAAGAATGTCTGTCTTCTTCACTGACAACTCTGGTGTTTTGAATGCCGATTTTGGACTCCTGGGATTTTTGAAATTCCTGACCTTTCTGAACCCACTTACCTACTTCGGAATTGTTTAACCAATCCGATTTGATAGATTCAATATTAGAGTCAATTTTTTCTAAGTTTATGTTCCGGATTTCGTTTGTGCTTTGTAAAATATCAGAAGAAAAAATCTTTGCGCGATTCTGGTCGGGGTTTTTTACGGAGATGATACTAATCTCGTTGTTTTCTAAGTCTAGGTTTTTTTCAGGGTCTAGTTTCTTGAAATGTAATCGATCAAGGGTGGATTTTATTTCGACGCCATTGTTACGTGAATCGAGACCGTTTCGGACATTGTAGAGATCATTTAAAGCTCGGAGAGCGGAAAACTTGTCTTGGGACCTTTTTAAATCGAGATCGTTATTGTTGCACTCATCAATGTTTCGCGTGGTTCTGGGGATCATATGTGATGAGAGAGAGTTCTCGGTAGAAAGAATTTTATCGAAGGTGCTAAAATCGGTTTTCTTTCTGGCGAAAGCTTTTCGCAAAGACCAGAAAGCGGGTCTACCTGTGCCTAATGGAAGCATCTCGAAGTCCACCGGTACGCCAACCTGACTACTATTCCTCAACTTCAACTGTAGTTGAACTTTCACTGGCTGTGATATTTCCGTGTTGTCGTATTTAGGTGTCCGGAATGCTATTGCGTGCTGAAAAAAGATTAATTATTTTTAAAAGAAAGAACAGCATGAGCGTGCACCTGCATATACTTTTTTTTAGATATTAAAAACTTTAGGTACAGAATAAATGGCAGATTCTTCAGCCTTAATTTTGTCTCACCTGATGATGGACCTGCGTGGATTGGAAATCAGCATATGCTTCCCAAACAGAGTCACCGCGATCTTCAAAGAACCGAATTTGAATATTGTCTTTCGGGACTTTGTCACAAAGAAGTATCATCTCCATTCCTCCAGCAACTGATGCACTATAATGACTAAGCTTGACAATATCGAGAGTAAACGTGGCTTCTGTAACAAATTTCAATTACAAATTTAAAAATTAAAATTTTATATCTTTCAGCAGGATTTTCGATTCTTGATACCACCACAAGATCTTCATAGATCTATGATCTTAAATATTAAAAACAATTATTTTCAAGATTTCAAAAATTTACAAATAGTAATACACGTACTTCTTTCGACAATGGGTACGGAAACCACAGGATCTAATGGCAACCATCGGATCCGTCCGTTCTCCTTTTTAGGAATGAAACCTTGAAAGCACAATCTGACCTTATTTAGAGCAATGTTGCTATTAGGTAATTTGTGATCAAATCCAGCTGCAAATAAAGTTTACGTTACAAATTAACCAGAATAAATTTATGATCGATCATATACCTAATTCATTTATTATGAAACCTACTGTTGAAAGGATCGACTCGTTCTCGTTCTCTTTCGTTTAGGGACGCTATGACGTCTTTCTTTCTTACACACTGAATGCCGAGATTCGGGAAGGAAACTGTCATGTTGTCTCCTTTGAGATCGACTCTACAGACTCCATTCTTGCACTGATCGACTTTTCCAACCAATTTGTGCGGATGAGGTTTGGGCCTCTCATTTGGATTCTCTTCCATCGTTACACATGATACCACCACAGTCATTCTCCCTTTATATCCTACTATCTATTAAACAAAAAGATGTTTAATTAAATCAAATCAGAAAAAAGAAACTTGTTATTCATTGTCGTTTGAAGCCGTCTAAATATAAATTTATGAACTCTTTAAAACTCACTCGAATAGTAGGATAAGTTTTATTCCCTTGGTTACTTCGTTGACCAGGTATACTGCCAGCAGATCTACCTTCGATTTCATATCGAAAGCGAATACCGGTACCAGGCTGCTCTAAAATTTCGATGTAAGGTTTAGGATTCTGATCATGCGAAGCCATGGGCTGCATCGCCATTGGAGCTGGATTTCTTTCTATTTCTTCAACAATTTCTACTTGCATATCATCATTGCCCTGTGCGCCACCGTTCTCGTCGTTTTGGATTACTTCAACTGCAATGAAATGATCCAGGATTTTAATAAATATGTATTTATGTAGTCCTTATGTATTTATTTGATTTTTTAATTTATACTACATACTTACTGACGTCACTAATATTTACACCGTCACTCATACCAACAAATCGGTCCATAGTCTTTAATATTATGCTTTCAGGTTGTTTTTTTCATGGTCCTTTCTAAAAGACATATTTTAAATATTTAGAAAATATAAATTCAAGCTCTTAAGCGAAAAAACAATAATAAAAAAATTATTGATTTTCTTTAAGTTAAATCAATTTTAAGCAACTTTGTTTCAGAAATATGCTTATGGTAGATAAAATTCTCGAATTAAACCAGGAATGATAAGAGAGTTAGAGAGACGAAATTTTCATTGAAATAAAAGATAAGAATTCCCTCAATTGTGTCCAAATATTACAGAATATGCAGATTTATTATTACTATTTAAAGCTAATTAATTATGAAATACAAAATTTACTCGTTTTAGTTACTATGATTTGGTAACGGGATTTAATGTTGAGTTGTATAGCTTCCGAAAAAAAGTTTGCAAAAGAGATAGGTAAATCTATACCATACAATTCCCCAGAAGATTCAACTACCCAAAAGTCTAATGATGACTTATATAATAACGAAAAAAATAATAAAGAAGTATGAATTATGGAGAACCGGCATATCATTTGTATAAAATAAAATACTTGCTTTTCAAAAACACTTGCTGTTTCTTAAACAGATATGTAATTGAAAAATGTATTACAGTTGTTTTGGCAAAGCTCTTTGATTACTAATTATTTTTCCTAGAATGACAAAAATAAATTCGTTTGGTTCAATGTCAACAAGAAATCCAGGGTAATTTTTAGCAAAATACATCTGGATAAAAATAAAGGTGCATCTCAAATCAAATTAAACCTTTGCCGATAAAATATAACTTATTATCCAATACTTGGGTATTTTACACAAAAAATTGTTCTTTCCAAATTAGGAGAATCTGAGAATTCAGATATTCAAATTAAGGCAAAATAAAGTCGTGAATCATCTTGTAGAGATTATTAGAGTAAAAACATTGATCAATATGCATTTTTGTTTAAAAAGATGTTTTTTAACAAGCTTTAATACAAAAATGTTTAGATTACAAAAAATGCAAGGTAGCTCATCTAAACAATGACTTATAACATATAGAAGTAAATCTCTCCCAAAATTTAAAACACATAATAAATTGATGATTCATACAGCCATTCGTGGCGTCAATATTTGGGTTTTTACGCAAAAAAATGCAGCGGTTACATATCCAAAATACAGTAAAATACAACTAGACTTTCAAAAAGATAATAATTATCTTCTTAGATATTAAGTATTCTGGAAACTAATTTAGGTTTCTAATAATTAAAATGTGTTATTAAGTCAATTCTTGGTTTTTAAATTTATAAGTATCCAAGAAATTATTGATAAAAACTGATTTGATAAATATTTGAAACGGTTTAATTCTGAAAAATTCGAATCTTAAATATGTATAGGGAGATTTTACACGTTAAAACTTTGAACTTGAAACCTAGCTGTTTGAAGTTCAGTTACTTTGAAATATTAATTATGTATTATCTTCTATTTTATTCATACTAAGTACCTAAGATATAAAGTAAGTACATAGAACTACTCAACAACAATCGAAATAAAATCGGGTCGATAAAAATGGTATATGTGTACAATAAACGAATCTAACATGACAAAAACAAACTTTTCCAACAAAAGTACAAAAATCACAAATTTCTACGAATTTTTCACCAAATTTCATTTCTATATCACATATCAATGATATTATATCGATAAAAGCCCCAGGATCGTGGATCGAAGCATGTATATATAATAAAAATCAACACAGAACACAAATTATAGGTTATGAAAGCCAGCTGTGAACCCAAGGGACAGAATATTTTCCCTGGATGATCCCGTTGGAATCGCAAGGGCAATGAAGTGGAGTAAAAGGGGAAACGGTGATCCAATCATTATTTTAGGAAAGCCTAGGCCTGTCCGGCCCGTGCTGCTATAATTAAACTATCGTAGGACAATGTGAAGCGACTTGCCTGCATCTCGAAAGTTGACTGAGTTGACGCGAGATTCTTCACTCCAAACACGAGGCGGCAAAACCTATCTTCCCTTGAAAATTCGAAACTCAAACTTCTGCAATTTTCAAAAAGTCTTCACCAAACTTTGTTAAACACTTGAACCAGTTTTTCCAGCACCAAACCCGACGAGTAACAGAAAAAAGGTCCAGTGAAAATTCCGTTCAGAGCAGCATTTTTACAAGAATTGAATAGATTTGAAGAATTTCGAACCCTTTTTTGTAAACACTTAATTATTTGAATTTAAACTTGCTTATGTCAGTCAGAGATTCCTTTGCACTGGACTCATGGACTGTCCTGGACACTGGCCTGGCATCCTCTAGGTGAGGTTTCAGTGTGTTTCACCGCGTACGCGGATTTGCGAACAATGTTTGACTGACACGAAGAAGCACGAAGTTAAGATGGTAAGAACCACGAAGTAGTAAGAACTCAAAGATGCGCGGACTTATGCGCACTTGGTTTAATTTCAGCGTAGTTTTCACTTATTCTGCATTCTCAATTCTCCCAGCATCTGCCAGATTCTGCTTCAGCGTCTTCAGCTCAGCGGCGCAGCCTCAGGCTTGACTTTAGCAGTGGCTACGACGCAAAGACACTTTGTGAGTTCGTATCGTTCCAAAATTATTTTTGGCGTGAATGACCATCGAGATGAGCGAAGTCGAAGATTCTTAGAGATTTTCAGAAGCGAATTGATGGTACTGAAATTGTACCCGAGAAAAGGAGAATGAAAGCTATACCTACGCATTTTCGAACTTATAGGAAGAACGAAGCACTGAATATATATCATTATATATTATTATATATGTGTAAACTATAATACATATGTAAATATATATAACTACTATATGATCAAAATTAAAGTAGGGGAAGCAAGTCGATTAGAAGGATTAAAAGTTTGGATGGTTTGGCGGAGAGAGAAAGAGTCACGTGGCCATGAAAGCCATGAAAGAGGTTCAGGGATGTGTGAGGTTCCTTGGAACCTCAACATTTCCTAGAATCCGGTTCTATAATCTTGAACTTGTTTCCAGGTCAGAGTCGAACGGGTCGAACGTTTCGTAAGGCACGTGCCGAAATCAATATTTGATACCACACGCGCTTTCTCCCGCGGTTTATTAATTGAGATAATTTTTTAAAATGAATTATTACGGCCTGCGAATTGGGAGGAGGGGTTCCATATTTTGTGATTTTTTTATGAAAATGCTGAGGACGAGAGCGTCCTTAAAAAATAAACATGTTTTTCCCTTTTTAAAATAATTTCAAATAAGAAACACACACAAATTTTATTTCTTTAACAAATGAAGACTTCAGGAAGTCGTCAAATAATATTTAAAAGTAATCTCAATCTGAAAGCACTTAAATTCTAAATTAATTAGAATTCAAAGTTGGAACCACAGTGAATGCGTGTAATTGATGTGAAAATTAGTCTGATTTTACAAACATAAAGTTTATTACAAATTATATTTGATTGAAGTATATTGGATTTATATTTGAATGGAAAATGAATTTCAATGTTAAGTATTATTGATTATATAATGTTTGTATGATTTTTTGTAGACGTGGCTTGAGGATGGGTTGCCTATAGTAAGGCGTCTATAAAACACAAAAATAATTATTATTTATAAAATACAAGAATAACTTTACTATAATAATTAATATGCAGATAAACCAAAATTAAATTAATTTATTATTATTATACGAAAGCACAAATTAAAGAAATATATTATTTGTTTATTTTAATTAAAACTATTGTACTATATGCGGAATTACTGTCATAAAATATTACTGTTATTCTTTTTTACTTATAACATTAGATCATATATTTTTGTATACTGATCTGATGATATTTTATTATTTATTTTTTGTATTTTATTTTATAAAATCTAAAATGTAAAGTGTTTTATATGTGAAAGAGAGCGAACGAGCGGTTTTGCAGAGAACAAAGTGAGTCGATGTTTCTATTTTTAATTCAAAACCTGAAGTTCTCTAAAGCTGCCGTTAATCGCACTTTAAAATGAAACGTCTTGCTAAAAATTATTGACTCTTAGTGATTATTTCTTAATTCACAGATTATAATGGAAACTCTTATATTTCTTATAATTGGTATTTACAATATTTCAATCCTTTCTACGTCTACAAAAAAGGATGAAATCCTACGATAAATATTAAAATTAATTATTTATCTATGAAAAATTTACTTAAATATATATATATATTATATATATATTACGTAATCCTTCATTTTGGACATTCTTTTGTTATAGTCGTCTTTTGTCCCATCACCAAAGCGAATCAAAACAATTTTAATCATCATATACGTATACAAGAATTTTATTCGCAATCGCTTCGCAGATTTATTTATTCACAATGGCAAATAAAGCGATCGCACCAAAACCAAATGCAGGAGGGCATTGCCTGACGAAGTTAAAGGAAGATTTAGTTTCCCCTCACTCGGCTGAGAGAAATGCTATGCAATGTGTCAAACGTAGATTTCAATATTCCCAACTACCAATAAGATGTCAAAAAAGGCCATATTACCGACAAGCAAAAAGTCCCTTCAAGCTACCAGGACCCACGATTCCAAATATTAATTTACTGAAAATCACCCCTGGGAAAAGCTCCTCTGAAAATTTGAAATGTTCACCAGGTTCACGAATTCCAGTAACTCCTAGATGTAGAAAGAGCCTTTCGATGATTGACTTATCTCCAGTTATAAACGATCCAGAATTTGGGGATCTTAGGTAATTTAATTTTAATATTTTTATTTTTTCAAGTCTACTTATAATATAATTCTGATTTCAGTCACTGATTCTCCTTTTTTTCTATAAAATTCTGGACTTGGTTTTTTATAAATTAAATAAAAACGAGAATCAAAATGATAAATTAAAAGACATTTTTTTAAACGTGCTCAACTTTGTATTGGATGTAATAAAGTTTATCACACACAGAAAAGATATGATTTTAAACAAAAATGAAATGCCTGAATATTTGAATAATTTTTAGATCAGAAAGCTGTTTGAATTCAACTCGTCGAGAGGAAATGGAAGAGCGAAAAGTGGACGCTTTGGGTGATGGAATAATATCAGGGGTTGGAAATGAATCAGGAATGTGGTTGAGTAGATTACAAGGAGGAGGATTTGATTATCAACTTGAACAAAAAGACAAGGCCGCTGGTTTAGTATGTCACGTTTTAGTTGTAAATGCCTGGCGAAGAAGGCGTGAGGAAGTTTCCCAGCTCCAGGAAACAATACGGCAACTAAATGATCAGGTGGACCATCTCCACATACAAATTGTAGTTCTTCGAAGATTAATCGAAACTGAGAGTGATCGAGTCGGAAAGCTAACTGCTGAAGCACACCATGTGAAACTTCTATTAAACGAAGTATCACAAGAAAGGGAAGCACTCAAATTGGTAAAAAAAAAACTTTCAATTAATTGGTAGAGGAAATTATTTACTTTCTAGTCAAGCAAATAATGAAAATTACTTAATTTTTTTAGGAAAAAGAAAAATTAGAAAACGAAATACAATCTTTAAAAGACACTTCGGAGGAGAAAACAGTGGCTACAGAAAATTTAAGGAATCAATTACTCAGCGTCCAAAATCAATTGGAAGCTATGGATGGTCAAATTTCTCGAGATAGGGAAAAGCTATTGAAATTGAGGGAGGATAAGAAAATTTTGTTAGAAAAGGTATCTTCTATAATAAGCTGAAATTTCTTCATATTGAAGAATTTTTTTGAAATTTATTGAAATATTTTTAAATAGTTTGAAATTCTTAAATAAATTCTACTACTCTCCTCTTTAAATAATGCGAATCAATGCAAATTACTTGGATCGATTTTGATATGATCTGAAATTCTTCGTACGTCTTTGACCCGGTTTTGAATATTCTCACAAATTTGCTTCTCTTGAAAACTGGCTTAATGCATACGATATATATTTTCATCGTTAAAATTGATCCTTAAAGTGTGACTCATACTAGCGTAGATGTAGAGTTCACGAAGGGGTGGTTTCTTCTCTGCGCGTGGATTTGTAGGTGGTTCCTGGAAATCGGTGATTCACCTTTCCGCCTTCACAATAAAAAAGTCAAAATAATGGAAACTCTGGAAAAAGGATTTTCATATCGTTCCTTTCTCACTGTCCTCCAACTTTTAATTTTAGCTCATATTTATATATATATATTTAACAAAACTTCATTATTAAAATTTTTCTTCCTTGAATTAGGGTTGCAGACGTTTAAGAAGTTTACAAAAGTACAGTTTCAAAATTTCATACAGTAATTCTGCAAATTATAAAAACTAGAATATGTTTTTTTAAAGAAAAGGAAAAATCCGAGAGAGGCTAATTTTTTTTAAGGGGTAGTTAGAGAAAAATCGTATTAAATAGAAAATTATGATTTCAAGTGTTAAGAGGTAAAGGTAATTAAAATGTTGATTCAGATAATGATAATTTGAACACAAATTTTAATTATACTAGTGTTTACATTTTGATTTTCGTAAAGTTTTCTCTAACTGGAGGGAGAATGGGGCAATGTATTATGGTAGGTAAGTCAATGTACTGAGGGCATAACTGAGGGGTGAATCACTCTCTTGCTTTTCGCTGATGACTCAATGTCACATAACAGTTCCTCTGTACCTAGAATGAGATCAATACTACGTTATCCCTTACCTCAACTGCATTTGTTGAATTATGCAATTGTTTATTGACTTCCTTGTTATTTATTCATGGGTATCTCAATGATCAATATATGTACAAACAAATCTTGAACCCCTATAGATAAACGTACTCCCCACTCTCCAATCAAAAATCTATAGTTCATTTAATTATTAAGTAAGGGGTGATATTTATTTAGGTAACAGCCAGTGAAGCTTTGTCAACAGAGCGTGGATTGAGGGCTGAAAACGCGGAGTCAGAGAAAGAAGAGTTGAAATTGAAATTGACTGCTCAGGCATCTTTGGTAGCATCCTTGCAAGAAAATGTGCAAATGTTTTCAAGGTAACTACAAGTTTCGCAATAGATAAATTCTAAAAAATATGAAATTCTATCAACTTTTAATTTTGTTAAATTCTTTTGTTTGTAGCGAATTGAAGGCGAAAGAAGAAGAAACCAAAAAATTGGAAAAACAATTGGAAGAAAGCAGAAATGTAGAAAGAACACTTAATTTACGTGCGACAAATCTTGAACGTCAACTTTCAGATCGTGATGTTGCTTTGAGAAGAGTGGAATCTGCATACAATTCTCAGATGTGAGTCAAAAGATATAAAAAAAAGTTAAAAATAATATATATGGTATAAAGTTAGAAAAATAAGTAAAATATTCCTGATTATTGTTTAATAAAATCTATTTCATTTAATTGTTTTAAATATTTACCAGATCTGAACTAAACGACATGAGGGAACGTGCAATTCGCCAGTCTCAAGAAGGAGGGTGGAGCAGTCGAGTTTTACAAATTGCCGGAAGTGTTGTTAGAGCTCCTCGTGCAATTTTGCGCACATTGTCTTTTTTCTCACATTCGGGAACTCAAATGGTTTAATATTTTTGGTAATCTAAAAGCAAACAAAAAAGTATCTATTTCGTAAAATAATTCATATCTTGACAAACTTAAATTCAAAAAGCTTCAAAAAATACAAATTCGAAATCTCTATTTCAGACATTTTTAAAACTTTGGAAAAAAATTCGAAATGCGCCAACATCGGAGTAATCACTTTAAACAATAGAGAATTCTCTGGGAAGTTGAACTATTCAACAGAGTGTCTCAGCAAAGGGGGAAAAAAGCGAAAAAAGCATCGACTTTAAGAATAAGAGCGTCAGGTTGAAAGAGAAAAAGAAACAAAACATTGGAAATTAAAGGAAAATTACTAAGCAGAAAAAGTGAAAATTATTTTTATATTATGTTAATATAATTTTTCGACAAAGTGAATCGGTGAATCATGACTACTTTTTTTAAGTCCTCGCCTTTATTTTATTTATTATTTTATACAATCAGGGGAGTATAAATCTGGATGTTGGACTTTTGTAAAATAAATGTACAAGACTGTTTTTTGCAATCTATGTATTTTTACATTTTCGTTATAGTAACTTAAAAAAAAATTAGCTACTATATGAACAGCGTCAATTTTCCTAATTTCTACTCAACTTACGAATAGATCCTATTATTATGATTGTGGTCAAAATCAATTTTCAGTAAGTATGTTTCTTCTCATTTAGAAGAATTCTCGTTATCATCGTTTGCAGGAAAAAAAGTCTTAAGCTTTGATCACAAAAAAAATTCCTCCGTTGGATCATTTTTGCAATACTGCTTTGAATTAACAAACATTGAATATCAAAACCTAATCTCCATACGCGAAAAAACGATAAAAATAAATAAATAAAAATACATATGTATAGAGGAAAATGCTTTTGAAATTAAGAGATATCTTTTTGTTTCAGTTATATACGTTCTAATCTAGTTAGTAAACTTTATACATGTCGTACTAAACAGTCTATATAATATTGTACACCTTGGTTTTTTTCTTTTTTACTGTTTTCATTATTTGCCGTAGTTTTGTGAGCGAAGAGAGAAAACGTAAAAAAATATATAAAAAGTACATACGTAGACGTAGAACGCGTTACAATGAGAATAGGATTATAGTCAAGCGTATATTATTAAGGACACCGTATTGGCCTTCTCATGAAAAATTAAAAACAGAATCACAAACATAAGAAATTCGTAATACGTATAAAACTGTCGAAATAAAAAGTTACGAAATTCAACAATCACTCAGTCAACAATTCATATCACAAATCCGAATTTGCCAAATCATGATCAATCTTACACTAGCTATCGTTCTAATGTATTCAGTATTCAATCCTTTTGAAAGATATTACCTGTCTTTTGAAAATTGTATTATTGGAGAAACTACTTTTTAAAGATACTCATAAATGCATCTTATAAATACTTTACTCGGGTGATGAAACCTCATTTTTCTACGAAGATTTTGTCGATTTCATCGAAAACGAGTGACTAGATTCGCAACTAGACCTCAGTAATAATTCTTTTCCACTTATAGAGACGTACGAGCAAAATCTTTGAGTTTAAATAATCAATATGGATTGTGAAATTTAAAGTGAATAATTTAATCATTTATAAACTGAAAATATTTCAAATTGAAAATTTGTAACTGCTAGCAATAAAATTTCTTAAAATTTGTTGTTACGTTTTTTGGTTTGAATCTACACGTAGAACTCTGTAAGTGTATGTTGAGCGAAAAATAATTATGCTTTTCACAATTGAGCTAGTTTAGACTAAAGTAATGTTAGACCTTAATTTTTTTAGTTCTCTTTAGATCATTCCGAAGCCTTCAGTTCCCTCGCTGATTGCGAGAAGAAGCGCCTTTTCAAAGTGATCGTAGCACTCGTAGTCAGGCAAGCAAAGTTGATTGAAGCTATAAAATAAAAGAAGAATATTAATATAATATATAATATAAGGTTTATCAACTCATTTCAATAATTCATTCCGCATTTAAAAAGGGATGAAAACGACAATAGTAATTCAAACTTTTTCTCTTACAAATATTTTTAAAAAATTAAGGATTTTTATTCTTACCAGGTATGTGCAGTAGGAAGATTAGCAAAAGTTGGTGCTGCAGTGATCTGAAAGCGAGGACTCAATTGCTGAAATCCTCCAGGAGGCAATTGTGAGCAACCAGTCGTGAATTGAAGTAATCTGGCCATCTCCTCTTGAGTAAAGTTGCTTACTGCTGTCCAAAACCAATCGAGGACTTTTAGGAACTCTGGAGAACTACCATTGGCTATATGATGGGCCCGCAAATCTGCTACACTATATTCTCCAGTTCCACAAAGTAGCAACTAAAACATGAAAAAAATATAGATAATTTTTAAAAATTTAGAAAACTCTCTATTAGGAATATCTATAAATTAAGTTTTTCACCTCTAATTCATTTTCATCAAAAATTCCAAGCAGGTTATCAGGAATAAGTTCGTTTAGACCGCGTAAGAAATGATCGACTTCGTTTCTAATGGAACTGGTGAGTCTATGTTGAGCCAAAGCATCCAAATATCGAAGTTTGGTTTCGTTCGTAACTCGAACTTTACTGCCTCCAGGAATCAATTCGGCTACTTTTACTAATTGACCTTCTTTGTCGTATTCCTCTTCAACAAACGAGAGTTCCATTTCCTCAACATCGTTCTCCAGGATGTATTTCACTTTGCTGAGGTACAAATCGGGGTCGTCTTGTTCGAAATACTTATAATGAACTCTGAGGCCGATAATCTGGGCGAGGAATGACCTGGTGAACCTAGCTCGAACGAGTTGACGATAGGAACCACCGAGAGCGGATTCGTAGAGGCATTTTCCGACGATTCGCCCAGCGAATTCGTAGTGCTTCAACTTCAAATTTGAAGGCCTTTTGTTATTAGGGTGAACCAAAGCCTGTTGAGATTCTCCAAAAGAAGCGAATAATCCATTTCCGGGATCGAAAAGCGAAGCGCAAATTAATTCGAACCATTCCCTACGAACTCCCCCCCAATCAACACCTGAAACAAACATTTTTCGAATCATTTTTACAAAATATTGCTTTTCCTTAAAGCATAATTATTTGAAATTCCTGATTAGAAAAAAAGTTTTACCTTGTTCGCCTTGGAAAGTGATTTCGAAATTCCTGCACCAATCACTGACGGAGAAACCTTTCGTGGCTTTCATGGACTGTAATTTAATCCGAAAAATGAGAAAAATATAATTTTAGAATGAAGTCTCATTTTAATTATACTTACAGATTCGAGAAGTTTCTCTCGTTGCACTTTCATGGATAATTTTTCGTGATAATGCTTCTGATGATGTTTTCTCACTTCATGATAGAAGAAGTCCTGCTTGTCTGCAAATGTCTCACTTCCCCCGATGTTTTTCAGTAAAAATAGGGTGAAAGTAGCGGCGATGATGTCACGATAGTGTGAAATTAATTCAACTGGAGGCTGACATCCGTCATCAATTGTAAACGAATCATTATTCGAACTTTCAAAGTAAAACTGAAATATTTTTAAGACAAAAGTTTATAAATTGACTTTAAGAATTTAAGACAATTATGGATGTTGGATTCAAATACTAATATCAAAATTTGAACTCTTTATTTTGCTTAGCAAATATTATAATTAGATACTTAGATAAATAAAAATATTTGTTAAATAAAATGAAGAAAGCGAATTTTGAGATTAGAAATTGATTTAGCTACCTTAGGAAGAAGCTCATTTGTTAAATTTATACCTTCGTCGAAGGACAGAGTCTAAATGTCACAAGGCGCTTCGGTATGAATTTGAGAAGATATTCTTTAATCGTGAGTTGCTTTGGCGAAATGAAACAGAAGACTTTCTTCGGTTTTGTGAATCGTTCACCCTGCATTCCAAGCAATTTAGCTGCGTAACAGGTGTCGAAATCCTTGGAAGCTACGCTTTGATGAACGGCTCTTGCGACAGCACCTGTGATAATGCAATTATTCATATAAATTTAAAATGTAGTTATTCCTTTATTACTTACTAGCTATGTTAAAATAGTTTTAGTTGTTTACTTTCGAGCACTATAATAGAGAAGTCTCCATTGTGAAGTTGTAGACCGCCTAAGCTAACACTAGCGTGAAAACATCCACCTTTAGGGAAACTAACTTTTAATCGAATCCTCTGATTCGGGGAATCATAATCGAGTTGGATTGTACAATCCACTGGCGTCTTCTCTTCTCTTACACTACCGATCTAGAGAGAGAGAGAATCAAATAAGAACAAAAAAATAAATATTTCTAACAACTACTTTTCCAAGATTCTTTGTCAGTGAATAAAACTTTTACCTGTGTAATATTTACATGATATCCTTCCGTGGGTTTGTCTCCAGGACCAAATATACAGAGATTGTCATATTCGTCTCGTGGTTCTATTGTCAACGAGTGAGGAACTCCAGCAGTGCAGACAACAGTCGAACTTTGTCGAACGAAGACAGTTTTGTTTGGATCTGGAGGCCCTGGAAATAGATCAAAACTTTAGATTCTCTTCCAAGGATCAGATTTAAACTTCATGACTGAATAATAAGAGTAGTGGAAGCTAAGGGAAAGTACCGGGAAGAAAATTTTTCAGGAATGGGCTGCCGTGAACGTGGCATGAACCAATCAAAACAGCTAAGCGATATTGTCCAGCATGTCTGACTGTAAATTTTACAACGGCTGTGTTTGCTGCGAGGGGATCAGTTCCTCCTAATTCTATATGCGTTGCTACTCTTCGAGTTCCTTCCGTCACCTCGACAATCAGATTGTCCTTATCACAAATCGGATACGGCTGACCATTCCGTTGGTAGAACTAAAATTTTAAAAAATCAGGATAAATTAGGACTCTTTATCTTTTTAGAAATGATTCTTAAAAGCAAGTGTAAGGCGATTCTTACTTTAACTGTGAATGTCATTGTTTCGCCGACAAGCTGAGGCTCTTCCCATTCAAAGTGAACTCGACAGTTGCTAGGCAAGAGATACTTCCCCGTTACATATTGCAGAAGAGAGTGCTTTGCTTCTGGAGCCAAGGCAGGTTGGGTCATAGCTGCAAGGGTCACGAGCCCTGCAACTGAGACCGAAACTACCAACATTCCGCCTAAAAAATAAAATGACTAATTAGAAAAACGTTTAATTTTTTATATTTTCTACTAAATAAACCATAATAGTATTCTAAATAATAAAAAATCTTAAGTACCCCAAGTCCAAGCGTCTTGATGTTGACTATTCTTGACAACTGAGCTCCAGAGGTTAGCTTTAAGGGTTTCCAAATCTTCCTTTGATGTGGGTAAGGTTTGACGAGCTTGAATCCACTTTGGAAGATCCTTACCCAAAGCTGAACGTGCTGCATTGTCTTCGACCCAATAAACGTCTTCCAAAGACACGACTTCCATTTGCATGAGCCTTACACAGACAATTAAAGATATAATAAATATAAGAACCGGTTGATTCATCATTTTATCAATCAGCGATAATGTATTATTACTCTTGTTAATGTAACTCCTATTATGTCACGTACCTCTGATAGTAATTGTGAAGGCCATGATCGGCTAACCATTGACGTAACACCAATCTTTGCTGCAATAATCGAGCTGCTCGTTGCAGACGCTCTTCATCTTGCGGTGGCAATTCGGGCAGTGCATCAACTTCCCCACAACTCGCCAAGCTCGAAATGCCTAAAAATAAAATAATAAATGAAATTTATCGAATTATTCTCGAATTATTGTCACAACTTGTTATGTGTTTGTGACTGAAAGAAGATTATATATTATAGTGATAACTGCGAGTATTTTATAGTAGATTTTAGGTTTCTTGAATATAATTTTTAACTAGGACTAATTATTAGATTCACATATAAGAGTCAAGTTTAAAATCAGAAATGTTTCCATTTTTTTCCTCTAAAAATGTTCTGAAATAACAAATACTTTAAACTATATTTTTATTTTGAATCTCACAAAATTGTTGAAAATAAAAAGAAAAAAAATACCTTCTAATAGAAAGGGTCAAATTTCAGTAAATTACATAATTAAAAATGAAAGTAATATAGAAATTAGCAATAGAAACTTTAAATTAAAACGCTATCAAAATTGAACAGTTATAAGTACAACTTGATTGTTCAAATATTCCACATATTTTTCATTCAGTCAGTCTTATACTTGTGATGTGAAATATGTTGAAAAAATGCAATCAATTTAATGTGCCATTGGGATAGTGGAGGTGAATTAAAAAAATATTGCAAGACATGCTATTGAAAACAAATGTGGATGAAAAATATCTTCTTGCAAGCTACGTGGAATATTGCAAAGTTTCCTAAATAAATTGAATCTTCGTGAATTCAACGACTTGCACCGACCTATATCTATATTTAGAGTTGTAAAGTGATTTTTGCTTCCTTTTTCGTGAGGGAAATACCAGAGATGTATAAACGTGAGTGTGCATAATTTTGCAAATACTCATATCATACAAAATATATCAGTATAAATATGATAACATGAATCTACTATCTTATTAATTACTTATCATCAACAGTTTAACATTATAATTTCAAATAAATAATGTATCTATTTCTCAATTGTATTTAACTAAGTAGATAATATTTGATTAATTTTGTTAATATTAATAAATTAATTCAGCAGATCATAGTTATGATCTTTGTGCAAAATTCTAGCAGTTCTGGTAATAAGTTGTTGACGATATCAAATAAATTTCTACAGGAAGTTTAATTCTGATTAGGGCTTTATCGTTTTAAAACATCCGTTTCTTTTTCCTATCACGTAATATAATGTAAAATATCCGTCACACATTTTAGTTTCAAATCAGCCACGATGCAGGTCTTACTATTTTTAGTGTTGATTAGTTTAAACGCATTTATTATTGATTTGTCAACTGCTACCTGTACCGTAAGCAAGCAAGATGGTGCGAAAACATTCAAAGATCTCATTTTACACACCTTATGTTTACATAACATCTGATTTTATAAAAACAATGAATCATTTTCCTCTTGCAGATGTGAACAATCTAAAATGTGATCGCACAACCCTCCAGGAAATTGCTGGCAAAAGTCATGAAAGAGTGTCAAATATATTTATTACACTTTCAAAAATCGCACACATTCCAGCTTATACATTCAAATCTTTTGGATCAATTGTAAAATCTCTAGCTCTTCAGAATTGTGAAATTTTGGACTTAAACCAAGATGCACTAGTGGGTTTAACCAGCTTGAAAAAATTGAGCCTAAACAGCAATAATCTTACGAATGTTCGAGCAGAATGGTTCAATGATATGCATTCTTTGGAGGAGTTGGACTTGTCCTTCAACAAAATCAAGGGAATCGATGCTTCTGTGTACCGAAAATTAGTCAATCTTCGAAATCTCAATCTGAATAATAATCAGATCAATTGTATACCTCCTGATGAACTTGGAGCGCTGCGAAGTCTCAACAAAATTCTAATCGATACAAACCCTTTCAACTTTATCTGTCGAGGAAAGGTAAACACAAATTTAGATATATTATTTTTTTAGAATTCTGAAATAAATTCTATTTTATTTACAGTTATATTTGTTCGCATCAAAATTATTTATTTAATTGCTATAAGATGTTAAATTTCAGTTAACCAGATGGTTGAAAGACAAAGGCGTGAAATATGCGAGTGAAGGGAATTTCAAATACCGAGAAGACTTCCTGGATAGTTTAATTTGGCGATGTGCCATCGACACAGAAATTGGATCCTCCGACATTAAGATGAAGGAGTGCGTTTTACTGAATTTGTACAATCAATTGCAAACGGCTTTGGTGACCTCCTGTTCTTTCCCTTCAGTTGCGGCGGAGTGTATCAATGAGAGGAGTTCACTTATACGTTGTATACAGCAAAGTGGAAATGGGAACATCAATAATGGCGAGGCTGTTCGTAAATTGCTACTGGCGTTGAGGAATGGCAGTAAAGCCGTACGTTATAACTAACAAAACCACCACAATAAAAAAACAAAGGCGGAACAAACACAGAAAAAAGCTATAAAACGTTCGAGAGAAACTCTCGTGATGAGCTGAATTATAAAAATAGAAGACATTCGTATGCGAAAGAGTAGAACAAATGGTTACATTCATTCTCGGAGAAAAGGTAAAATGGCAGTAATTTTCTTTTCTCCTTTCACTAAATGTTTAGAGCCTACTAAAAGTGTCTGTTGAAAAATACATTTGTCCCAAGAGGATTATTTTGTTTTATTTCAATTTTTTATTTGTGTATTCTCCCCCCCATCTCTCTCTCGATTTGAATTAGTAGCCTACATTTCGAACATTAGTAACTTTAAAGTTTAAATTACTATTTAAATAGCTGTTATTTTTATCATATTATTTAGCTTTTATAGTTTATTTAACACATTTTACAAGATTTCCAAGGATTTCGAAGTATTGACAAGAATTTTCAGTTACCTATGCGATTTTAATGGATTTTGAAGTCTTTTATGGAATCATTTTATTGAAGAATATTAAAATATTTTATGATTTTCAAAAGATTTTATGTAAATTAAAAATATTATCGGAGAATTAAAAAAAATTTCATGAGATTTTTAGAAACTTTTGAGATTTTGACAAAATTTTAAGGGATTTTAATGAACTTTGGGTGATTTTAAAGTTCTTTAGGAAATTTTAAGCAATTTAAAAAGATTCATACAAATTTAAAAAATTTTAGGAAATTTTTAGAGATCTAAACATTTTTTCATGGAATTTGAAGGGGTTTAAAGGATGTAAAGAAAAGAAAGATTCCTTGTGCGAAGACAAATCGATTGACCTATAAGATTAATGCAGTTCAATGAAACATAAGAATGTTATGGTTAATTGAAATTTTCAAGAGTTGATTTTTCAACTATAAGTTCTCAAATAATCAAAATTTTAAATTTAAATCAATACATTTTATCTAAAAATATGAATGAAGAGAATGAAATTGTACAAATTTAGTTGCTTCTTTATCATTAATATTCATCCGTCCAGGTGAATTATACGTACAGTGCTTCAGAAAAAATTTAATTAAAAATTTACTAGAGGTGTAATCTATATATATATATATATATATATATATATATATAGACATCAAAAAGTGAGTGCTCAGTGGTTATATAGGTGTAATATCAGAAACTTTAAAAAAAAAAGTTACGTGCTTTGCTGTGTGCCTTAGAAAATTTTTAAGTAAAATATAATTAAAAGTTTGAACTGTAGAAGTAATCTGAAACTAAAAATAAATTCCAATTTTTAGAGAAGAATGGTAGTCGAAATAAAGTAACCTTAATCTTTAACTTTTAAAGCATTAAAAAAATCATAAATAACGAACGCAAATGAGCCTTTCCAGTAATTTGACTTGAATTTTATTTTAAAATTTGGAACTTAAAAGTGCATCACTCTTTATGAGATATTTTTTTTTTTTTTTAAAGTAGTAATTGGACTCACCAGATGAGGCACTTCCGCTTGGTCGCAATGACATGCCGATGGAGGATATTTCGTCTGCGAAGAAATCTTTATCCCGTTGTCCATCTCGACTTCTCGTTTTTTTATTCGGCATAATTTAAGACACACGATTCAACGACTATACCATACTGTTTTCCAATCTTCGACAGTCACGAGCCTGTCGTTATCGAGTTCATGATGAATTGCGAGAAAAATCTATTGTCCCGATTACCAATTATAACGATCTGTATAAAGAAGATTGATATACCACTTCTGATGAGCCTTTTACGAAGAAACGTATCGATCCATTTCATTGATTCGCTTAATTTTGGGCAGCGTAAATTTTTCTTCTATCTGTTTATTTACAGTAGCTTTAATTAAAATCTTAAGTTAAAAAAATAACTGGAGTTTATTAGAGTTCTTTTTTATTTCACTATTCTCTGCTTCCTTTCATGAATAACTTGTGGCCGACTAAAAACGATTGTAACTACTGAGTGATCCATATCTACTACTCAGTACGTGTTCGTGAGATATTATTCACAATCACACATTCGTGTCTAAAAGAATTAACGTAGGAATTTCAAGTTGTTTTGTTTTCAGAGAAATTTTCAGCCTGTTTTCTTTCATGAAATGATTAAATCTGACAAACGGCCTTGGAAGTAAAACGAAAAATATATGCATAATTATTCTTTTAAACTACATCATAAATTAGATAAATAATTTCACAATAAGTATTAGGTGATTGTTAAAATATATTACCTGCGAGGGTTTCAAACATTGTAAATTTTAATGTTAGGTACTCAAACACTTTGCACAATCTGGAATTTCGAATAGAAATATCTAGTTTATATTATTCTAGATTAGGTCCATAAGACACAATGTTTATTTAAAAGTTAATATTTCCTACAAAAAGTGGTTAAATGTTCATATATTTTGAAACATGAAACAGAAGTATTATAATTAAAAAACTTAAAGGGCATTAAATAATCTTAGATTTTACTTATCCTATCTTCCTCCTCAACTATCTTAAATTACAGGAAAAATAATATGCAATTCTGATTATGTAAAATTTATATATTTATTTCAAAATACTGTAAATAGGAAATTCAATTACATAATTTTAAAAATTATCACAATTTGAGTTATAATTCAAAATTGTACACGTAATTATTCCTAAATTTTAAAAAAGGCGAAACCACTCAAACGTTAAATGATATAAGTGGCTCTTTATCACTATATCTACGTCTAATCACATTGTACATAAATGTCAATTAATTTTGTGAACAGATATTATGCTATGACTGTATAAAAAATTTGAAATGAATTAGTTTATAACAATTAATTACATTCGGTTACATAATTAAAAAAATTATCACAATGTGAGTTATAATTCAAAATTGTACACGTAATTATTCCTAAATTTTAAAAAGGGCGAAACCACTCAAACGTTAAATGATTAGCTCTTTATCACTATATCTACGACTAATTACATTTTACATAAATGTGAATTGATTTTGTGAACAAATATTATGCTATGACTGTATAAAAAATTTGAAATTAACAAAATTGGTGAAGTTGTATTCTGAACTGATTATAAACACTTCAGACTACCCAAATTATATAAAACGGAACCATTGAAATGCACGTTTAATTCACCCCCCCCCCCCCGAAACTATTAAGTATAAGGAAATTGTACATATGTAAACTGCACTTGTATACATTCTGCACTAATTATTTGAACTGTTGTCTTCCTCACGACTAGAGGTCGAAGACGATGATCCTTCGTCGCGGGAACGCTTTGAGGCGTTACTGTTTTCGGAACAGCCTCTGTAATTCAAACAAGTAAACGTTTAATTCATTTGATGTATTATTTAATTAATTAAACAATTTGTAATTTAATTAACTAAATTAAATACTTTAATTATTTATAATTTAGTTAATTAAAGTTGAAAAAAATTACTCTACTTAGAGGTCTATGATGATAAAGAAGTTTGTACTCACTGATCGGTTGTGCCATTGTCTTCCGTGGTTTTCCTTTTCACGGTCACCGTGTTGCGTCGTCTCACGTTTGATTGTTGAGAGTTGTCGCTTCTTCTAGGTACCCTGGGAAGAGCTCTTCCTAAGGGCTCTTCAGCGTCCAATCTGTCGTTTAGAAAGATCAGTAACTCCGTCTTACATGTGGTACAGATCTCCCCTCGGAGTGGAACCATCTCAGCTTTGTAGCGAAGTTTGCGACACATCGACATCGTATCAGTCATCCTTTTTGTGTGATGCCCACTAGGCTTGTCGAAAGGGTTCACACACTTACTTGATGAACTCATGTTTTATAGTTTTTCAAATTTACTCGAAGCACAGTGCATCGACCACGAGTGGAAAAATGAGACTGAAGGGTGAAAAAAATATAAACTACTCAAAATAGTTTCTGCTGATGCTAGGTAAGACAGGTGGGAATTGCACTCGACCAATTAAAATTAAGTATATATATTATGGGGGTGGCTTTACTTTGAATTTGGAAGGGGTAGTTAAGGTTCTGGAAGAAGTACTCAGATACCTGGGACACATTTTAAATCAATCTATTCCACAGATATATTAGGGTATGAATAGAGATACTTTGACAATGACTTTATTTGAAGGATTTAAATAGATTTAAGGTTTAAGAAAATATCTTAAGAAGGTCCATATTTTGAAATGTTATTAACAAAACCTAGTCTCAACCAAGAGGAATTACCTAAACTGAGGTTGTAGAGTTTATGATGGTCTCCTTATTAGCTGTGCGCTATTGGACTTGGGGAATTTTCGCTCCTGTAGACATTCAAGACTGTAGGCTGTAGAAGTTTATTACTTTTTGGTCTTTGAGTTTTCAAAGAATAATAATCCAACATCGACAATTCTACAATTTTGTTCTGACCCCTAATAAAAATGTTACCAAGAAATTTTTCCATGTAAATAACAGTTAGCGAACAAGCGAAAAAAATCTGATAACAGAAAAAAACTCAGAAAAAAGCTCAAAAGAGGGGAGAAAAAATCCGAAGAGGGAGAAAAAACTTCCAAGGTGCTGCCTCTATAGCGGAAAATATTGGCACTTCGTCACGGTGATTCAGTACGAAATGTTTTTATGACATTATAACCTCAAAAAAATTATTCAATACGTTCAAAAACTGTACTAACGACACAATAAATTATACAGGTATGCTTTTGTAATTTTCAGATAATAAACAAAGGTTTGATTCTCATAGTAAAAATGTGAGTAAAGAATTATTTTTACAAATATTTACAAAATGTACTAGAATATTGTTTGTTTTTTTTCAAATCGAGGGGACTTTGACCCTAAATCCGGCCGGCACTCCGACCTGAAACCATAATTCACTTGCACGATCTTGCATAAATATACTTTTACCTGCATCTACCTGTGCTACAGGGAAATCGACAACTTGCGTCTTTTGGACATTTTTTGAAGAAAATAGCATATGCACCAAAGGAAGGAAACAGGCATTTTTGTCTCGCGAGATGTTTCGGCGCCCTCGACCTACAACTCGTGCTACAAACGTCGCGCTCGACAAAAAACGCCTGTTTCCTTCCCTTGGTGCACAATAAACTATTTACGAAAACCGGAAAATTCCAGACATTTGAAGAAAAAACTGGGATATTTCAAGTGAAAACCGAGACGTCTGGTCATCCACGGATTATTATTCTTCGAAAGCAGAAAGATAGAAAAATAATAAAAAGGCATTTACAGGAGCGAAAATTCCCCAAGTGAATTGTCTCTTGAAATGAAGTAATCCAAATCCGATAGCACAAAGATAATTTATGGTCGTAAAAGACACCGTCATAAAATCTACAGCATCAGTTTAGATCATGGGGCTTTATGGTGACTAGCTGTTTTCCGAGGTTAATGGCATAGCAAAATATCCTCCTCAAGATAATTTATTGACCCGTAAGCCTACTTAAATATTCCAATAAAGTAATTCACATACTAGATACTGAATTCTAATTAGTTAATTTCAAGAAAGTATTTTGAGTAGTTATTATTTAATTTTACATCTTCAGTATCCTTTTTCCACTCGCGGTTAATGCATTGATCTTCGAGTATACTTCAAAAACGAGAAAAAATGAATTCATCAAGCAAATGTGTGAATCCTTTTGGCAGACCCAATGGGCATCACACAAAAAGGATGACTGCCACCATGAAGATGTGTCGCAAACTTGGCTACAAAGCTGCAACGATTCCACTCCATGGCGAAATCTGCAGCACATGCAAAACAGAATTACTCATATTCCTAAATGATAAGTTGGACGCTCAAGAGCCAATAGGAAGAAATTTTCCGAGGGCGCCTAAAAAAAGCGAAGGCTCTCAACAAAAAAACGTGACACGGCGCAACAAGGTGACCGTGAAAAGGAAAACCAAGGAAGACAATGACACAATCGATCAGTGAGAATAAACATTTTTTATCATCTCGACCTCTAAGTACAGTAATTTTTTTCCAACTTTAATTAACTAAATTATAAATAATTTAACTATTTAATTTAATTAATTAAATTACAAATTATTTAATTAATTAAATAATACACAAGATGAATTAAACGTTTACTTCTTTGTATTACAGAGGCTGTCCCGAAAACACAAAGGTCTCAATGCGTTCCCATGGCGAAGGAACATCTTCCGCGTCTCTTGATGAGGAAGACAAAAATTCAATTAATGTATGCAGAACGTATACAAGTACAGTTTAAATATGTACAATTTCGTTGTGCGTAAATAGTTAGAGGGGGGGTAGTCAATTAAACATGGGCTCCAAAAATTAAAACATTTTTATACCGTTACAAAATATTCAAAAGTTTACGTACAGTTTTTATTGCGTTAAATTGCTTTCATTTTCCTGTAATTTAAGATATTTAAGGAGGAAGATGCTATAAGTAAAATAAAATATTGTTTAGTGTCCTTTAAGTTTGTTAATTTATTATAGTTAAGTTAGAAAAACTAAATTGCTCAGTTAATTAATGATATTAATGTAATATTTAATGTAATATTTTAAGGGAGAAAAATATGAAAAAATTTTATCATACAGTTTGAAATAAAAACTAAGACTTTCAGTGAAAAAAAAACGATCAATTTTTTAAGTCTTATAAGCCTGGGAGAATCCATATGAAAAAATTATACATATATAAAATAAAGTTTCAATAAGTCCAGAATTTAAATTGTACCTGCCATTTTGAAACTTGGAGAAGTGTGAAAAAAACAGTTATACTGAGGCGAGTAATGAATCTGTTTGTTGGTTTGAGAGCTCCAAAATAAAGTCCGGAAAAAGTAATCGTTAATAAAGAATTATGTAATTATTTCAACACCTTATTCTATATGTATAAAAATTATTTGAATTTTTTAACGTATTTCATGCTTTCATAGAACTTTCTAGCACAATCAGGATATGAAATTTATGCCGATAGCCATGTTTTTTTGACCTTTATCTGGTCATAACTTTATAAATAATTTCTGTGTGAAAAACAATGAATGGGAAAAATGCTCACTATTAAAATGTGTTTACAGTGAGGTGAATCTTTTTCATTAGCGATCTTTTTTTGTCTGACTTCTTCAACTTTTGTCGAGGGACACATATAATATTTAATGAACGGATAGTAATGCATATTTATGCTCTTCCAAGCTTGCGACGAAGAAGAAACTTTCGTCATTCATAAATGAAATTTTCGAAGTTTCTAGATCGAGTCAGTGAATCGGAATTTCAATAGTTCTTGCCGAGACTTCTGACTTTAAGATATTTCAGAATATTTTAACGAATTCAGAAGATTTCACTGACTTCACGAGATTTCAGATATATTTCAGGAGAATTCAGGGGATTTCAGTGCAAGTGTACACCTGATTTACCGAATTGTCAACACTTCGATTCTTACAAATAAGACGAGGGACACATAATTATAAAATAGAATAAAATTCTGTACCAAGTTCACTTGTGACCTGAGATGGACTCTTGACCTTTTCCCTGCGGATGTCCTTCACTGACATTATTTGGTACTAACGATCCTTTCGCGGCAATACAACGGGGTGCAGGGTGTAAGGGTATGTGTGTCACACATTCTCATGATTATGTATGAGAGGGTGATTCGTGTTATGCGAAGGTGGTCTAAATCGATTCTATGTTTCGCTCGTTTCGTTGAGCTTAACGCCTCCTACTTAAAGTTTATGTCAGCAATAAATAAAATTTCAGTCTCTTTTGTGCTTAAAAATTCACAAAAATTAATTGCAAATTGTTGTACGCATTTATAAGAAAATACCATCGATAAATATTATTAGCAAGTGATTAAAAACCAATTTTTAAATAACACCTACACGATAAAATATTAATTAAAAACTTCCTTTAATCACCAGAAAGTACGCTTTCCTAAAAGTTTCCTCTTCACGTCACTCCATACATTTTCTATTGAAGTCGCATCAGAAGATTATGAAGGCTTCCTCCGAAAAAAGTACATTGGAATATAATCGCAATCAACATTTTCTGTTTGCCATAACAAGCGTTTTTCCATGCGAACCTTTTAGAGCAGAGGTTTCTGTCTCGTAGGACTGTATTGCACTTTCACGTTATTGCCGGCTAATCTGCGTTTTATGGTGTTTATACTACGTCTAGTCCATTCTCTGCTATAAGCTTAGCTCAGCCGGAGGGTGGATTGTTATACGCTTGAACAGTGCAACAATCATCTTATCCTCCTTTCTGGACGTTGCTGGCGCGACGTCTCTCCTTTCCTTGGCATGACAGTTTTAGTGTCGCTATATAATCCCCTTATACAGGTCTATACCCACATTTGCACGCAGTGCTTAGACTTTTTAAGCACCTGCTTAATTTTGTGCAATATCCGACACTTCGAACAAGACCGAAATAAATCAGTATTCAGTGTTTCCGCCGTAGCCCTTCGAACGTACAGTCAGGACAAGAAAGGAATACAATTTTTTTTAAACTTTCTGAAAAAACGCGTAAATTTTCTTGTGGAACAGACTATTTCGTTATATTATTAATATTTTTGAACGAAACATTGTTTTAAACTGTTTATAGAATTAAATTGACAGAACTGAAAGTTCAGAGATAAAAAATATAATTTCACGAAAAGCGATGATTCAACTCTTAATCAATATATCATTCAATTGGAATGTAAAATCTCATAATCCGCTGAAAATAAATCTTTCCTGGCAAATTGTCATTTGAGGCAAATAAATGTCTTTCGCAGAAGCGGGAATATGAAAAATTAATTGAAGTTGGCTGGCTGGTTCGATATTTCCTCTATCTCGGATGAGCTGTCGTTGGTGAACCGCACAAATAAGCACATTATATTGAATTTTCACTGTTGGAAATGTAAAACGTCATTTCATAAATACACTGTGTAATCAAGCTCACTATTCCGCACTCTGAACAATGTTTTCAATCTTTCACAAACTTTCTGTTTATATTTAAAACTCTGTATTTTCTTATACTTTTAAGAACAAAATCCTATATTGGAGAAAAAATCCCCTAAAGGGCATGTGATATTGGCATGATATTGGACAAGTGAATTAATGTTTGGATATTGGATATTTTACAGCCTGGTAATATACAATGAAGAGCACTTGTTTCACAATTCAAAGCTGAATGAGATTATTTAATTTTCGTGTATACGATTATTGGAAATTTACTGCCATTCAAAGCTTCCAAAGCATGCAATTTCGAATTTCACATACGATTAATTGTAGCGATGCTCTGATTTTAAAGATAATTGTTCTCTGTTTTATGTCGACTATACATGTTTCTTTCACTATTTCGTAAAAAGCCCTCCTTTGTTAGACTCCACCTCGACACAAAGAATCATTACCCTGATGGTTTTTGTCGCACTATTCCAGACTTCTACTTCGAAGTAATTATACTTTTATTTATTTGCTGCTCATTTTCAGAAAATATTAACTCTAAAGCAGCTATTCCAAAATTACTTTTATAAATAAAAAAGACCAACTTTCTGTCTGTAAATGAAATTTGTTGCTTTCGTAAGAAAGTGTTGCGAGAAAGTCAAGGTTAGAGACATAAATCAATTTCATTCCACCAACATTGCTTACGGGTTTGAAAAAAGTCAACTGTCGGAAAGTCATTTCTCTTTCAGTCAAAAGGTCAGCTAAGGTTTTAACTTTTCCTCTGAAGATTGTAAATAATGGATTAAGTTAAAAGTCGAAAGCCATAATGGTCTTCTCGAAAATACACAAATCTCCTTAACAATTATAATTTCGATTAATTCAATCACTTGAACTGTTAGGAAAATCGAAATTTAATAATATATATATATATACAAAATTTATTAACTTTAATACACAAACGTATTTTATATACTAATGATTATAAAATATACTCTCTCAATCTGAATTAAGTAAATTTTACTAATTATTAGTAGTTTTTTATTAATTCAAATGGTGCGCAGTTGTTTTCTATATATATAGTAACAAGGACAATCTCTAAAAAATCTTTTAAATTTCCTTAAACCTCTGAACATTTCTTTAAATGACTAGAAACCCCTTCAAATTCCACAGAAAATTGTTAATTCATTATAATTCTTAAAAATATTTTAAAAGTCCATAAAATCTTTTGAAAATCATAAAAATATTTTAATATCTGTTAATAAAATCACATGAACAACTTCAAAATTCGACAAAATTCATTAAAATCGCATAGAATAATTGAAATTTCTTTATAATTCTTCGAAATACTTTTAAATCTGCTAAAATCTATTAAATAAACTATTTATGTGCTCA
>JAUESI010000035.1:3893962-3974981 GCA_032275145.1 Synergus laeviventris
AATTGAAATTTCTTTATAATTCTTCGAAATACTTTTAAATCTGCTAAAATCTATTAAATAAACTATTTATGTGCTCATTCAATGAGCACTTTGCTTTCTGGAAGCAAATTTGGTTTTGCTTCCTCATTTCATGAATTTACTTCAAACACACACACACACACATTCGGAAAATTTTTCAGGACATCATATTAGATATATTCCCCTTGAAATATATTGAAAAAGAAGCTTTTTTTTGAAAACTGGATTTTTTCACCACTGAAGCTTCCTTCTTCGAAGAACAATTCTTTGTGAGCAATTCAATTAGTAAGTAAAAATACTAAATAGATTAGTAAATTATTCTTACTAATTCAGATTGAGAAAGTAGAAGTATCAAAGCTTGCATTTGGATCCGGAAAAGAGAGTTTTAGTAAGAAGTAAATCTCTCTCTCTGATCTACATGGCAAATAGTAAACATTTTCAGGCGAAATATATTTTCAGCAAGGCATCGCCGAATACAGAGTCTATGTTAGTATATGTACAGTCCGCTATTAATAATTCACCTAGTGTAGCGGAGTTCCAACAGAATCAAGTAGACTATGAATGAAATTAATAACAGAATAACCCGATTTCCAGCTAATAGTGAAACGAAATCTCCGAGTTTGCAATTAACCTCTTGAAAGTCTACTTCAATTGAAATGATTATAAAGTTTAAAATCAAACTTGGAATAAAATGACTTGGAATAAAACAGAAATAAAATAACATCTGAATTATTTTCTGCTCTTATACCATGTTGAAAATAGAATGCAGAAAAGTAAGATAAGGAATAAAGTAGCCATAAAGACCGTGATTACATTTTATATGAAAAAAGGAATATAGAAACGTCAGATTAAAGATTGTTCACTTGAACGTTGGATTCAGGGTCTTTGAGTACCTGATTAGCCTCGCAAATGCAGCAAGATTTAAGATTTGAGGAGGAAAAAGATCATATCGGCATATCCTTCAAAGCTATAAAGGTGAGATTATGACGTCAAGCTGGCCTTTATTTGAATCGACCTATGACCTCTTGGCAGAGGAGGTAACAAAGTTTCAGCTTAGACGTGCAAAGCTTCGTTTCGGTCGAAACTCGGCCTTATCACGCGAACGTGAATTGTCAGCATAGCTATATACAATACTGTTTTGTGCTTTAAATCAACCCCATTAAAACTCTAAAGATAACCTAATTATTTGAAACTCAAGTGAAAAGTTCTTTCTTTCTGTAAAAAAATACATGATCCAGCATAATACTCGCAATTCCGATAAAAATACCATGAAACCTCTTCTGAAAATCCATTCAATCTTTAGAATGAAATGAACTAATTTTGTTCTAGTTTCTTAAATTCTATAGTTCTTAAATTTCAATAACCCGATGTAAAGTTAATAAGAAAATAAAAAAATAAAGAACGACGGAAAATATTAATTCTTTATGTCAGTTATAAAGTTTTTTTATAAACCATCATTTGACAGACATAAAGATAATTTAGAGGACAACGTGAGCGTGCTGTAAATCAATCAAAAGAAGCTTTGTGAGCCATTAAAAAATATTTTGTAGTTTGTGGAACATTTAAACTAAATTTGATGGAGGGATTAATTCAATTAATTTCTTAGTGCTTTTCTTTTGATAGAAATAAAAATTCGTTTTTTGAAAAGAGACCTAAATCACTTTTTTGTAAGAAGAAATGACGAAAGTGTTTTCTTTTTAGAAGAAAGATATAAAAGACTTTACTGCAAGGACAAGATTGAAAATGCAAGTCCTTTTAAAAGCTTCCATTCCAAACTTTATTGCTATCCTTTTTATTTAGCTCTCTGAGAATGTCATAAAAAATCTAACAGGGCTAAAATAAATAGCCAGGAGAGGAAACGAGTTTGTTTACACTTACAGGAAAAAGTTTGAATCTCTCGAGATGAGTTTTGAGGAATAAAGTATATGCGGTTTAATTAAAAATGTCTGTTATTCGTAGGAAGAAACTTTATAAAGTTTCGAGAAATTAGTAGTGAGTAAAAGCTTTGAAGTGCCTCAAGATAAATATATATGTATTATATAATTATTTCAAAATACGAATTAAACTAAGGTATATTTTACTTAATGTACTATAAGTATACACATCTAATTAGTTAAATTAAAATAAAATTATAGTAGTCCACGCATCAGATTAAAAAATTAAACACGAATTTCATTTAAAGTTCAAAGTTCAAAGGTATGAATAATTTTAAAGCCTTAGTTGTAAATATTGCAAATTCAGAACCTCTGAAGTATGGTAAATACAACCATAATAACAAATTCCCTTTAAACATCATCCCGTCAGACTTAAAAAAAAATCAAATTTTTTTCCTTTTCTAGCATTCAACACCAATGGCACTTTTTTTATAAAAAAAGTTTGTTAGTTTTACATTGTATCGACAATATTTAATTTTTCCTTTTATTTTGTTATTTTTTGTGGCATATACCACACTATATATTTCAGCAATTTGATAAATGTCTATTTTACATATTATTTTATGCTAAATTGTACTGAATCAATGAAATGTCTCCATATCGGCAAAATTCGTTGGCTCAATTCTAATTTATAATGCAGAGGTGATAAAAGCTTTGGTGAAATCTAATTAAAACTCGCGAGAGGATAGTCAATATTCGTGTCTGATAATAAATGTATTGATCTACCGAATGTTTTCCGTTCGACTTTTGACTTGAATTAACCAAGGAAAGAAGATTTACTGATTAAGTTTTCATTATAAATAAAAGAACATTTTTTAGTCTTCCAACTTAAAGGAAAATCTAACTCTATATAAATCTTCTATTTTTCTAAATGAGACATGAATCGAACCAACAAATTTCAGACTTAATTGCCGGATTCTGCTCAATTACTCACAATTTAATATACAATCCTGTATGAAAGTTTTCATATATCACGAAACCTTTTTCATACCACAATGTTTCTTCAAAACAAAGAAATGGAAAAGCAGGTGTCTGACCTCTTTTAACAAGCAAAATCTCTTTTACAAAATAAAAGGCCCACGATTATAGTATCCAGATGACCAAAAATCACTTAATCACAAAGGGTGTCAGAGACCCCTAATTTTGAGGCCCGATTTTGCGAATTTGAAAAAAACAAAATTTAAAAAGTGATTTCCTCTCACATTTTTCGCACTCGTAATTTTCTCAAAAGCGAACATACTGTCCGGAGATTTAAAAATTTTGGGACTCTCCCCCCCTTTTTATAATTGGTAAGAACAAATTTAATTCGTGGGCTAAAAAGAGGAATAGGATTCGACACGATCCGCGTTTGCGGAGTCACGCTAGTCGACTGCATACAATACGATTACACGAGCAGAGCAACCCTTGCCCCACCATAACTCCTCACACACATGCTCCTTCGCTTCGACCTCCTCCTGGCAGACAACCCTCGGTGGGAGGCTCAGTGAAGGAAATTGAGAGGATGGTACACATTTTAATTCCTCTTGGTGTTCTCCACTAGGTTATCTATCTATCTACCTATCTATTTCCTCCACCCAACCATCCAACCACCTAAAAACCACCCCCAATCACAACCCTTCGACACCCACACCAGCAGCTTTTGTCATTTAGGTCGTGGGGCTTTTCAGTTTTTCCCCGGACATCAGTCGTCGACCTCATTTCTTCGAAAATTTAAAAGCCACATACGTGCGTCATTGCGGTTTTGAAAACATGGATTATAGGAAAGTTAATACTGGGTAAAATTTACTAAAAATATCTGGAAATGCATTAAATTCCACAACCTTAGAAATTCCTACTTTGTTATAAGAAAAAATGTTTTTCCATCATCCCTTTTTCATGTTCCAAACATAAATTCAAACGATTCCATATCCGAATAGCAAATCTAGTCAATAATGCTAGCGATTCGAGGAATATCTAGAAATTGCCTTTGATGTAGAGCTGAAAATATCAATAAACCAATTTGGAAAAGGTCATTCTCTAGGCTAGATTCAGACTTGAAACTTCAAATTAGATTCAATGAAGAGTGGAGTCTTCCTCTAAATTTGAAAACTCCGGAGGACATTAGTTGCTAGAAACTTGGAGTGGACACTGGACAATGCTTTAATTATTCAACTCCTAGGTGCCTTGCCATTACGAGCTGACCGCTTATTGGTCAGCGGATGCTGTACTGATGCATATATGTCGTGAAACATCCGGAGAGTAGTTACAAATTAGTTAAATATGTAGTTATATTTCTCTATTCCATAGTTTCTGTACAAGAGAAAACAAGAAGCACACATGCTCTTTCCCACAGGAACATGATTACCTCCCACTCAGATTTCGAGTGCAAACAACGCGCAGTGACATTGCCGCAGCTGGCATTCGGATCTTCCACCTCGCCAATAACGAGGGGCAAACTTTCTTGCTCTAGAATTCTGATGCGCAAGCGTATTTTAAATCCTTCCCTGGATCAGTCTTATTATAAATCCTTTTTCTTTCGTAGAACGAAATAATAAAAGGACTCAATGGAAATATTCTATGAATTGATGAAATTTCGATGCTGATTTGAGAAATAAAAGTCTCTTGAAGATTCGTTCAGTCTAAATCTTGATCAAATAAACTTGGAGTTGAACTGAGAAGAATTTAAAAATTATAAAAATAATGCAAGTAAAAGGATTTGAAATTTTGTTCATGACTTTGAATACATTACTTTTCAAAATTAAGTTTATAAAAACAGATAAAAATAAGATTCAAGGATTAGGTCTTTCAAAGAAATAAAATAAAAAGGATTTGAGGGGTTATAGGTCGATGGAGAATAATAATTAAAGTCTAGTGGTGTCCGATAACATTTATGATCGGTCGATACTATCCATTTCCATGACTGAGATACTGGATATCTGCCAAAGAATGAATCTCGATGCCAAAATGCTGAATAGTGACTCTATTGTGTCTACGATAATGCTGGAGGCAACTTACGAACGATTTCACCATCATTTACTCTTTGTAATTTAATTAATGCGATTCCACGTTCCAGGCAGATTCTTTAATGAAATTCCTACACAACTTATCTATTTAACGAGACGCGTGATATAATAACCTTTCAAATAATTTCTCTTTATTCCTCGTCGAGGAAAACCCATATATAAACTTCTTTAACTTCTATTATATTGAAAATATGCTTTCAATTTTTTCAGTGCATTTGCTAATTCATTACTTCATATTCATGAATTCAATCTGAGGATTATGATGAATAGAGTGCTGTCAGAATAATAATTCAAATCGATATAAAACTCGGTTTCAGTCTTAAAGAAAGATGAATTTAAAATTTAAAAAAGACTCACCCTTTTGTCGAAATAGGACACGGTATTGCTTGAGTCCGATTTCAGCGAGCCATTGATCAGCTTCAGAAAGCTCTCCGTTTTTTCCATTTTCTGAAGCCAGCAACAAAAGCTTGCCAAGGGACAGGACCATCGGAAGGGCCAAGAATACCCCTGACAGTACCGTTGACCATCGTGCCATTGCGTATTTTCATCTGGAAAAAATAAATCCTATCTATCATTCGTCCAAAATTTAACAAAAAAATGTAATTTAACAATTATTCTCGATAGAAAAAAGCAGATAGTTTCAAATTGAAGACATTAACAAATCAATTGCTTAGGATTTTTATAGTTTTGAATAGAATTCTTCTTTTTTCAACAGTAAAAGTTGATTACAATTATTATTCTAGTTCTCTAAAATTTGAAAACTTATTCTATTTTCCTCTGCCATTTCTTCAAAATTATTTTGAATAAATTAAATTATTAATATTTAAAATCTTAATTTTAGTGGATGATGCAGAACATATTGTCAAAATCATTTATCGAAACATACACTTTTTATCTCTCATCACAGTTATAAACAAAGGATTCAATTTCATGACCTTTTACAGATGTGCTTATGAATCATCATCTAGTGCACTTTATTAAAAACAATTACTTTTCATCGACTACAATCAAATCAATTGACACTTTCTTGAATTTTGGATACCGTGCAATATTTTCGCTGATTATTGAATGTCAAATATTTAAGAAGTTAAAAAAAAGTAAAGTTTTAAGAATTCCTTTGCAAGTAAAATAATTTGTTAGCTGTCTTTCATTCATGAATCAAAAAAATCAATAAAATAATAAAGATGTATCATTAAGTGTTTGACAGATGAAAGGTTATGTTAGATTCAATTTGAAGGTTAGGTGTCAGGGTCTAAGGTTTTGTTTGTAAACAAATGAGAAGTTCTTATTCAATTATCAGCAACTAAAAGATCGCTTTACCTCATTTTTGGGAAATTTCACATCACTCTAGATCAAGTCCGATGAAATTGTAAAAATATCATGGATTTCACGCAGAACAGAATGAGTCAATGAGATAAAGTATAAACCGGAACCCGGAACCATTGGATTCTGAATTACCGGCAAAAGGGGAAATTATTTTTATAGTAAATTTTGAATCAATTACTCAATCGGTAATTCTAGTAACTTTAAAAAGTTCTTGCCTTACCAACAACAGGAAAACTTTTGAATCACAAATTTCGATAGATTGCTATTATCAGCTATTATTATTATTAGGTCAGAAGAAAGACAATAATGTGGGATTATATTTGATTGGATTCTTTGAGTTAAACAATAATTTATTAAATTAGATACTGTGATCAAGAATATTTTGCCCCTGTGAAATGCCTACACTATATACACCCACATGATCCTAGGTTGCTATTCCACAGGTACAATTGATATACTTTTCACCCTTTTCACCTCTTAAGTATTTAAAATTGATTAAAAATATATACTATATAAATTTGATTAAAATAACAAAAGTCATGTGTCTAAATATATTTCAGTCCCAAAAAATTTGACTTCATGTTTATAGAACAAATTCAAACAATATGCAAAACTCTAAAAAATTCTGTTTAATTAGTCCGAAGTTGATAATCAGAAATTATGAAAAATGTGACAATTTAACATAATTATAATTACACCAATTCTGAACAAAAGTGCAATCGAAGATCGTTATTATACCGTTAATCTTGTTTTAAAGGTCCAGATGAAGAAGAGGGAGACGATCTTTATTATTCATCGACATATTTACGACTTTATACGTCAAATTCCGCGATTTTAAGTGTGTTTTATTCGTTAATCTGTAATTCGCTCAGCATAATTCGATCATTACACTTGCAACCGCACTCTGTCATTATTGCGAATTGAATCGCTCGTAAGTTATAAGCTTAACCATACGAGACCGTGAGTTTCTTACACCTCTTTTCTTGATTCGGAATCAAATTTCTCCCAGTCGCTAATAATGTAGATTGTAATTCGTACAATTAAACGAGATGAAGATTCCCCCACTTACAGTTAGGCGATTGGAACAATTCTGCATTACACATCCAGTTAGCATGATACATACAGTATGTATTACTAGATAACATTTTTATTCTCTAGTATCTATAATTTAGTAAATTAGATCCAAAAGACTCCATATTAATCTTTGTAATTCAATTTCACATTTCTGAGAGCAGTTTAGCCTGAGAAATGAGAGGTATGTACTATTTTATCTGTAAAATAAACTTCATATATTTGATTCCTAACACTTTTTTGTAAAAGTATTTCAATTTTACTTTGTAATGCAAAGGTGATAAAAGCTTTGGTGAAATTTAATTAAAACTCGCGAGAGAATAATCAATAGTCTTATCTGATAATGAGTGTATTGATCCCCGATTGTTTTCCGTTCGACTTTTCACTTGAATGTTTTAGTCTTCCAAATTAAAAAAAATCAAAATGTATATAAATACCATATTCTATTTTTTTAAATGAAACATGAATCGAATTAATAAATTTGATACACAATCCTGTATAAAACTTTTTCATAAAAAAATGTTTGTCCACAAAAAATGTTTCTTCAAAACAAAGAAATGGAAAAGCCGGTGTCTGTCCGTTTTTAACAATTTTGAGGCCCCATTTTGCGAAGTTGAAAAAAAACCAAAATTTATAAAACAATTTCCTCTCACATTTTTCTTATAGTCGTAAGTTTCTCAAAAGCACATGAAGTACCTTAAAATCGTAAGAATAAATAATAGTACGAATAAGAATAAAATTATATAAATAATTTGCTGGCTTATCAAAGAAAAGAAAGACGAGTTTTTTTCTATAGTGAGGAATGTTTAACGATCAAAAAATCATAAAAATCAACATCCATGTTTATATGCGTCGGCTAATTATTATTAGTGGTAAGTAAAGCCGAGTAAAGAGACTCGTGCGTGTGAGGAGAATATCAGAACACAGATTGCAATTTATGAATTTCATTCACTCTAGATACCCCGTACTTATGGAGCAATCATGTTGTTTACCGCAATCGCGGACGATGGAATATTTGGCATTGCTCCAGGGTTTTTTTTTTCACGATCGGTGAATTAGAGAAGCGGCAATTATGTTGACGATAAGATGTCTTGAAAGAAGTGAGATGTGATCGTGCCATGGGCGAGATGATTTGTGCCAAGCTCTCTTCATAAAATTGAGAAGGAAGCATCCATTCAATGCTTCTCAGTTCATTTTTTTAAGATGTCAGTCATGCCAATAAATCTTACATAATTACGTCATTTACTAATCTCGCAAAAAACTGCAATGGTATATAATAATAATTATTATTATTATTTTAGAGTCTTACTTAGCAAAAATATTTCTTTGATATAGGATTAACGAAAAAATGTCATTGAAATGAATACATCTTATTCCATTAAAAAAAAAAAAATTTCTAGGGGTTCATAAAACATCTGAAATTTATGAAGAAATGTTTAGCATTATTTTAAATGTTTTATTTATTAAAATACTGCTAATTAATAAAAACAGTATGTGAAATGACTCACGCGTACTCTTTACTACTATTAGTTATTTTTTCTGAAACTCTAACTCCACAGGATTAAAGTTTTTGTGTAAAGGCCTTTATTCATCCGAAGAAGAATTGTAGAACTTGAATTAACCGGAAGAAGCCGCAGTAGGAGGTAATCTCGTTTTGCTCAGGATGCACGCACGAGTCTTTGTTAACATTCAATACCTATAGAAACTGTCACCTAAGTTTGCATTTTTTCAAAAAAGTGTACCTTATTACATTAAGCTTAATTCACGGAAATATTAAACTAACTGCATATATCTTCCATAATAATTACATGTTTCCGATACTTAAATTATAAAATATGTATATAATCTGCATTTTATACTTTTCAGTAATCAAGAGGAGAGAATCTTACGTTGCACAAATGTTTACATGTGCTTTTATTTATAAAAAAAGGCACCTCAACTGACCGAGTTAACTATTGAGGCGTAACTGCTCTTAAAAAGGTTGTTAAGTTTTTCACAGGCGGTCCTTTCAAAAGCAATATCCAGTTAAACGAAACCATTCGCTGCTTATGCAAGCCGCATCGCTTCTTTAAAATCTTCATTTGAGCTCCTTGGGCCAATTGAAGGCTCATATATAATCCCGTTAAAAAAACCGCCTCATTCTCGTGATATAAAAAATTCGTATTCGTTTCTGCTTTTCACACTTATTCATTTCTTTGGAATTCATGAAGATATTGGTTTTGATATGCAACACTGTTCTGCAGGAAATTCTTGATCCAGAAAACTACCCTCTCAATCTGAATTAGTGAGAATTTGACTAAGTAAATTAATAGCCTTACATTTGACTATTGAATTGTTCACAATGAGTAATGTTAAACTTTTTGCATAAATAACTATGTTTTTTCTGTATTATTTAGATTTTATAGTTTATTTAACAGATTTTAGAAGATTTCCTAGGATTTCTAAGTATTATAAAGAATTTTCAGATATTTTATGTCTTTCATGAAATCATTTAAGGATACTAAAATATTTTATGATTTTCAAAAGATTTTATGGAATTTTATAGATTTTGACAAATTTTTAAGAGACTTTAACGAACTTCAAGTGATTTTACCGTTTCTCAGGGAATTTTTACCGATTGAAAAAAATTCTGGATGTAAAAGATTTTGCGAAATTTTAAGAGATCTAAAATATTTCCATTGAATTTTAAAATGTTTCTAGCAATTTTAAGAAATTTCATGATATTTTTAGGAATTTTAGAGATTTTGACAAATTATTAAAATATTTTAACAAACTTTAGCTGATTTGAAAGTTCCTCATGGAACTTTTAGCGATTTAAATTTTAATAATTTAACTACTATTAAAGCTACTATTAATTAGTAAAATTTAACTAATTCAGATTGAGAGAGTACATGAAATTGTAAAATCATTCACTTGATGTACATATACAAAATAATTTAAAATGGCACTTTCTATGAAAATTGCCTTAAAAGGGTTCAAAGTATAGTTAGGAAGTTAAAGAAGAGGCTGAAGTATAGTAAGTGGAGATGTGCAGTGAGTTCAAGGTCCCTCGGCGCTTGATATAATTATGGGGAAGTAAGTGTGTCTCCAGGGGGAGAGTTCTCCGGTGATTGTCTAAGAGCTGGCTTTCTAGGTCGCAGCCGAGAGCAACGTCAGCTCAATGTATCTTAGTCTTGGGCGCACCTGAGGTTCTTTCCTTTCGTTTTGCACGACCTTCCAAGGAAATGCAGTGTTCGTGAATTGAGTGGATCATTAATTAAGCTAGTTACGAAAATATATATACGAGAAGGATTTTCTCAATTTGATATCGTAGATCCCTTATGAAAAATTTGTATTGGATTTCATGAAAAAAGTATTGGAAAAGCTTTGGATCCAATTTCTTATTTTTCATAAGGCATCATAGAATATGTTACGAGTTCCTTTCGTAAAAAGCACTTTTTTCACAACTTATACATAGAAAACCAAATGACATTGTTCTTTTTCAAATAGAAGTCTTGTGTGGAATGAAGGCTTGAGCATTAATAATTTTCCAACGGGTATTAATTATAGTAATAGTATTAAGAACCGTTACAAGTACATTATAAATTATGATTAGTCTTTCTATAACTATAAGGGATATTCCTTTAAAGGTGGATCATACTTTTCTTACAATAGTGACCTCTTTTCCATGAATTCATTTCATCTCTTAGTCATTGATGTCAACCTCTGTTCATTTTTGCAGCATCCAGATTCCAGAGGTTCTAATGTTCCTATCCTTTCTCTAACCTACTGTTCACTTCTGGATCGTTTTCATTCTCCCTGTATGTTACAGATCTCGTAGTCTGATCTGCTCACCAGCTATTTCTGCATTCCTCTCTAATATCCAAGATTTCTCAGATCATCCAATTTACAATATTTATCTCGTTCTCTGTATGCTTCTCATAAATCCTTTCTCAGGATTTTCAAGAATCGTTTGAGTAATTGTGCGTTTTTCCAAGCATATTTTATATAATAATAAATTGTCGGCTTTTATTCTTTCTTAAACATAGGTGCCTCGTGTTATTCTTTAAAGAAGTATGTTACTTAATTGATCCTTTCGGATTTGTTATCTGATACCATTATTTCTGTATTACGCCCAGATATTATATTCTTGATGATATCTTCTGTATACCTCTACAGTTCATCCAGAAATCTTCTCTATACTTATCGTATAAAGTATGTTGGTAGCTCATATTTCTAATCACAATAATAAGATTCTTGCCTGAGCTTTTAAGTGAAAAATCCAATATTTTTACATTTCCTTATCCTAGTTCAACATCAGTATAGATAAAATAAAAGCATCCTTTATCATAAATGCGAGATTCATGCATCTACTTTTTTCAAAAAAACAGAAAGATGCCAATCAACAAAGCCATAAAGTAAATAATAGATTTCCGTATTAGGAGTAAAGCCTGAAATTGAAGGAAAGTTTGACTGAAGTAAAAATTCAGCCTCAGAGAAAATGCATACGAATGCTAGAAAGTTGAGCATTGCAAACTACAATAAATGTTTGACACTAAACTGTTGACAGTAAAAAGTGACTTTCTTCCAATGTCAATATTCTCTCCACCCATCCGAAAATCAAATATTCGAGGTTACTTGGAATCAATTGTAGAAAGCGTACGACTCCTTAGAAGTGAATATATAGGTGGTGAAGATTGCACAGGTGTACAACTGACATCTGCAAAAAAATGAACCCCTCTCACCGAGAATGGAGAGAATCATTCGTCAACACAAACTGTTAATTGATGGGCCTATGGACCGCAAAATACGTACATCATTAACCCACTTGCTTGCGTCTAACGCACTTTAATATCACCTCAGTATATATATTGATTGAATGGAATTTTCAGGAATTTACAAAGATTTCAAGAGAATTTCGAATTATTTCCAAAAATCTGAGTTAGAAATATTTGTTTAATTCGAACAAACTGTTTTCTGAATGCATGAGTTCATATAAAGGGTAAATAATACCCCTTGGAAATTTTTATTAGCGTACCTCCAGCGCTTAAAATTTTCTACTGCTGACATTTCCATCATCGGGCCAGTTGGAGACCAAGTGGTACCAAAAGGTAAAGTCTGGGAGGACAAGATTGAAGAAGGAGGTGGACCAGGACAGGAGGTGGCCTAGAAACTGAGCAGATGCGAGATCCTCGGTCCAGGGGCCGGTGCTCGACTCTCAACTCTCGAGGATAAGGACGTGGCCATCGGTAATGGTAATGGTAATGGTAATCGCCATGGTAATGGTCCGTTCTTGCTCGCAGCCACTGGAAATGAGAGCACGGGCCGTAGAAAGTAGGAAGGGGAGGCTATAGCCGGACCGTCAGCAGTCCAGCGATCTCAGTCGTTCGTGGACCTGGAAGGACGATAGAGGTCGAAGAGGGCATTTCCTCCTCCTCCTCCACCTTCACCTTCTCTATCAATTTTCTATTACACTTTCCTCCTCACGTCTTTGCTTTGCTTCGTTCGAATTTCGCTCTTCCAGTCGTGCTCGCGACTTCACGAAAGAAAGCCTTCCCAAAAGTGTCGTTCAAGGCCGAAGGATGCGGCGACAGCTACTCCTAGGGATTTTTCTGCTCTGCTGTCTTCGAGGTCAGTCTTCATCAGAAAATCAGAAATTACAACTTTTCAACCATGTGACCGATCTCTTCGGAGACAAATCGGGCTTTGTGTGACACGTGACGTAAAGAAGATCTTTTTGGTGACTCGAATATTAATACGTGATCATTTTTTCATTCGATGGATGTTGCGTGTAAAAGAGGCCATTCTTCGACTTTTTTTTAATTGAGCATTTCAATAGGATGATTAATTCTATTTTCTAGTTCAAGACGACAAAGACATGGTATTGTCAACAAAATCTAAAATCACCATAAGGTTATTTTGAGACCATTATCTGCATTTAGGATCGATTGGGCTGAAGTTTCAGACGTCTAGTCAACGAATTTTTTTATTTATCTTCAAAGATTCTCAATAAAAAAAATTGTTCTATTTACAATAATTTTTTTATTGCAATAGAAAGCATAGGAAATGTGTTTGTAAACAATATTTTTGATTGTTGATGAGAAATCTTTGTTGAAAAAAAAAATTCGTTTGAGTAGACGTTTGAAATTTGAGCCAACAAAACAGTTTTTAAAATTGTAACATAAATATTTTACAAAGTGTAATAATCATGAATAAGAAGACAACATAATAGAATCTTTAAAGTTTTTAATTGCAAAGAAGTATATGTTGGGGCAATGAGGCTAAGTGATATTAAAAAATGACCCCATTGCACTTTATATAGATTTTATTCAATGAAGATTACAACCTGTTTCATGTTCAAAAGTAATCCTGACTTTGTTATGTGCCTGTATACTGGTTCAAGACTAAATGGCATCAAAATTTTCAATGTACGTGTCCATTAGCGCAAAGAAAATTTTTTTATGAGGAGACAGTTATGAAAGGATGACACAAATTTAAAGTAACCTCGAGTTTCTCGTCATTACATGGTCTAATAAGCATAATAATATTAGCGAAATATATACCAAAACCATAAGTACAAATTTAGCTTCATAAACTACACAAATTACAGTTAATCTAACGGATTGATGCAACAAAAAGATTATGTCTCCTCTATTAATCTCATTTATTAATTAGAATACCTGGAAATTACATTAGCTATGTTGATATAAATTGATTAATTCTAATCAAGTTAAGATTCGCAAATTTCATTTATTCATTTTTCAAAGTCATTAAATCTAATAAACATGTCTTAACATTTATTTCTTTGCAACAATTTAAAAACTATTATACCTAAAAATGATTCAATATCATACAGCAATATCCAAACAGTGAAGAGCACTGTAATTTTTGCATAAAATAATTAAGGGGTCTCCAAATGTATATGAAATCATGAAATTTGTTAACTTCCCTGTCTTCCGCGAAGTCCTTTAATTTCTTTTTGACTCGTTAAATTAAGTGTTTGCTACAGACGTGAGGTTAATGAACAGACCTCGTTAAGGTAGCTCGTTTCGACATAATCGCCTTCTGAACAGTATTTAAAATTCTACCAAAGAGTAAAAAATGTTCTACTCATTAAAAGCATGCCAAAATACCATAATAAAAATCCACTAATTCATAATTTAGCGCTGAAAAAGTTTTTTTTAATGTCTGCTCTATTGATTCTTATTTCAAATTGCTCTAAAAAACGTTTTAACTTAAACACTTTAATTTCATCGTTGTAATCAGTTGAACACTATAATTTAGATAAAGAGAATTGATCCATGAAATTAAAATAAATATAAAGGAATATATTATGTAAGCAAACAATTAAATATTATGTAACGATATAAGTGTGGTAAATAATGTATTGAATCTAATTATAAGATATTAGTTCCTGAAAGTTGACTCAGATCACAATTACGATATAGTATATGCCTAATAGCACTTTACAGTTAATAATTGATAATGTGGCATAATTATGAAGCATAAAATTATGAATAAATGCGATAATTGAAATTTCCTGTTTGCCTGCTTTATTCAAGAGACAAAATGGTATATCAGAGAGCTTATAGGGTGTTCGATGAAGAGACGTTTGTCCTCTCAATGCCTTGACTATCTCCTATCAAGCTTGCTTTAAACGAGACGGTGGTAATATATAAGTATGTGTACACAGAATGTATCCTGGCGACTTGATTAAAAGTTGTCTGCCCAACGACAACGTGTTTGCGTGTAGCTCGCCTAATTAAATATGCTAATTTCGGTTAAATTCGCGTAAAAACGCTCTCGAGTGCCCTCGCTTCTGCTTTCCTGTAGAATTCCTAGTGAGATACATTAACTATTCTGACAATCAGTTCTTTAGGGGTAGAGAATTTATTCAAATGCGAAAAAGTGTTAAAAAAGGAATTTGCATCATTATCTTATTTAGCATCATTTTCTTGAAATGAAAAGTTTCTTTTCACTATTTAATTAGAATAAATCGCAGTTATAAAAAAGGCTCTTTGGCTATTTGTTAATGACATGACCTTTGAGAACATGAATAACTTCACACTCTTGTCTCAAGTCCTGCTTTACAACTTCCTTGATGAGACTTTAATTTTCATAAGCGCAGACCAAAGCTCGTTTGCCAGTTTCCGTTTTAGTTTTCTCGTTTTTTGGCCATTTGCAGCTGTAATTTGTAGCTGAACCTGCAGGCCACACACATCGAAAATTACACGACCGCTGACCAGAACTCTGCTACAATTTTCTTTATTTATTATCTATAATGGCCTTAATTGAGCAGTAAACAATTTTTATTTATTTTAGAAAATGTATAAGTCTCTCTAACAAAGAGAAATGTTTATGCAAATAAAGTTTTTTATTATTGAAGGTACGAGATTGAAATCTCGGGGAAGTGGTGTTATAACCGAATGCTAACATAATAATGTCAAGAATCATATAATTGTGCATTAGAAGAACGTGTAGACAGGCAAAAGGAACAAGCTATGTGAAAACCGACATTCATATATTTTCATTATATCGACAATAAAGAGACTTAAAAGCTGAATCTCGCTCGCAATAAACGTACCGATATAAGGGGCAATAAATTACAATAAACATACATGTAAGTGCGATCATTCCCTAATGCACTACGTTTACTGTAAATTCTGTAGATCCAAGTGTGAATTATTTTTTCATTTATCGGATTTAATGATCTTTTTCATTGGAAAGGAAATCCTTGTTTTTATATCTCATAAAATCTAGTCGTTACAAGTTCAAGTGAAACATAAATTGCATTGAAATAAATGCAAACTAAAATGTATACTAATACAAAGCAGAATTGTATTATCTTTATAAATACTTTTTTTTGTAACTCATTTGACTGGATATTGATGGAAACAAAACTAGTTTTTATTCCTCTTCAGACTATGAATAGAAAATCGAGTACAAGACTTTAGATTACAATACTAAAATTCATATTTTATGGATACCCAGAATGCACAAGATAAGCATATTATTTGCTAAAGTTTATATATGTAGATGATTATGAATTGAAGATTATATGCAACAGATTTCCGATAATTCTAAGTATCATTGCGGTTATCGAAACGAGTAATCTCTGAAGATCATTAGAGTAATACTAAGCAGTGAAATAATTAAGAAATAGTTCATAAAACTTTCAAGTATAATGAGATTAACTTAGTCCGATGTTCAATAGAGAATATATAGCGACGATAATAAGAATCGGTCAATTAAATCGGTACGGGACTCTCGCACTGATTGGCACGCGCTTTCAAGTTAGCGGTGATCCAGTGATCGTAATTGATCGCCATTATCGAGCTCCGAGCGTGGCCTAATGATATAATTATTAATTATCATAACTAGGAGAGAACCGTACTCTCATCGATTAAGGGCGATTCCATCTTTATTAATTGAAAGAAATTAACGTATAATAAATAATCGGCTCTCAATTCTGAAGATCAGTTTTCATTGAAAATGAAATCGATAGATCAATTGAGAGCGACGCTCAAAAGTCGCGTCTCACCTTTGCATGAGTGCACATTAACCGATTTATCTGGTATCGCGCAATGAATAAATAATTTACATTTTCAGCGGCAATCTCGCGTGTATATAGATACTGCCGCCACATGATACCATCAACATTAAATGTGTTAATGTGTTAGTGTGTGTGATGCTCTCAAGCAGCTGACCCTTTACTTCTCTCTGTACCACTCAGGGAATGCAACGGACAGATAAAATCGTTCTGCCGAACACGGTTGGCATGTCCGACTGCCTACTACCTTCATTTGACTTTCTTCTAAATGAAAAAAAAAATCCACCATCCGTTATGAATACAAATTTCATTAGACTCGCGGATTCTGTGAAAAGTCTCTCGGAAAAAGATATCTTTAAGAAAATCTAATCAAGGCATAATCTCATTCTTTCTCATAAATTGATTCAACTGGAAAATTGATGTCTTCCTCAACTCGATTCATTTACATCTCTTAAAATTTCGCAAAATCTTTTCACAGCCGTAAGAATCTTTGTAAATCGCTTAAAATTCCGCGAGAATCATTAAAATTACAGAGAATAATTAAAAATAATAAATAGTATGACAAAAATAACATAATTATTTATACAAACAGTTGAAAATTACTGATGTTTGATTAATTATTCATTGTAAACCATTACTAAATAGATTAGTAATTTATTCTTACTAATTCACTAGTAAAATGTAAGGCGACTTATCTAGTTAGTCATATTCTTACTAATTCAGATTGAGAGAGACTGTTAAGTTTTGATATATGTTTTAAGGAAGCTGTTGCAAATGATTGATATCGTCTCAAAGAAATGTATTTATTAGGCATTTAACTTTTTCGGTTGTGTCCCGAGCCAGGTTTAAAATTCGTGCAATACAGAGCAAAACAACACTAGATTAAAACCAGTCACGGCTGGTTTAAAGTGTAACTAATCGAGTCAATCTCAGGGAAAATTGCGAGAAGCTATGTCAGTGATTGAAGCTATTGAAGGCACGCATTCAATGAAGATTGTCATTGTGATCGACTAACGCTTTTTCCTCTTTCTTAGGTAATTTTTTCCAAAATTCTTATCCTGAAAACCACAAAGCAGGGTCACTGTCTTTTCAAGGCCTGCTATTCTCTCTAAGTCCAAAGGCACCAATCTCTGTTGCGATAATAATTCATAAATTCGCACTACAAACACGTCATTACACTGTTGAAGCGACTCATTATCCAATCCAGAGTGTAAATTTCTGCTCGCAATTTCTTCTTTGAGGTCTCAACTATGACTCATAAAGCAATCTGCAAATTTTGTGGCTCGAACTGCCTTTCAAGATTGAATTATCATTTAATTAAATGAATTCTAGTTTCATTGATTCTGTAGGAGTGGATTCATAAAAGAAAAAGTGAAAATCGCATTGTTCAAGTGAATAAAAGATAATCTTCTTCTGGCACATATTTTTGTAGGTACTCTTTTGTCAATGACTTGAAATGTGTTCTCAATCCCGTGTAATGATGCGTGACGAATGGTCCACTGATCTTATTTTTTAATATTGATATTATCCATAATGTCGACTCATCATGCCGATCTACAAATAGTTTTCGTCTCTCCGAAAGCCGCTCCTTAAACCTACCCACAATAAAAAGTACTGTATTCAATTCAAAAACATCGATAGTCAATAAGGATTTAAAAGAACCTACTTTAAAAAATTACAACTCATTGCATTATCTCTTATAACAAAGTAACAAAGTGGATTGTAACTTAAGTTAAACTAAAAATGTACATGTTCTATAAGTAACTAGTTTTCTGAATATTTATTCTAGACTTTTTAAATGTTGACATGTTATGTAGAGATTATATAAATATTGTTTTCAAGAAGAGATTTTGATGATCTAATTGGAAAATAGCACCTATCGTTTTGCATGTGGGATCTCGTATTTGCATAGTTTTCCAATTTCGAATAGGTACGCAATGTTTAATACATTACTGCAATTGTAGCTTCAGCACGTGGTTGGAATGGTTACCTAATAAAGTTCCCCATGCAGTATGAATTTCCTGACTTCAGTAGAAAAGTTCCCTACATGGCCAGACACTGAATATTTCATTCTAACGTATCTTTAGATTACATTTTTTCTCTACGAATAGAGAGAAAATTGTAATCTTTGAAGGGAACATTACTTTTAATAAGGATAGGTGCTTAAAATATCAGTGAAAATAAATCAGTGTTGCGGAATTTATGAAAAGGAAGTTACAGTTACATATATAAAGTTTTAATCTCTATTCTCTCTCTCTCTGTCTCGTAAGTTTAAAGAAGACTAACTAAGTGAATCGTCACTTGTGTCGACTGAAAATTATACTTTTGAGTCAGATTTTATGCATTACTATGAGCAAATTCTGATTTCAAGGTCTGTAAGTTTTAAAACATTATTATTTTTTTTCCACCTTTTTTACATTCACTAAATTCTTTCATTATAAAATAATCTATTTAATACACCTTCTCCTGAGGTGAGAGTAAAAAGAATGTTAAAAAGTGTTGGAATTCCTGAGTAAGTGCATGATAAATGACCATTTCACGTTTTTTCGTTCATCTCTGACAAAATGGTTCGTTCCTCGGAAGATTTATGAGTACCGACTCGGTATAGGAAGGAGAAAATCGTGAGTTGTAAATCTAGTTGGGATAACTGGATTCGTCTGCTTACGTTTATAGCGGTTTGACAATGAAGCACGTGACTGTGCGATTAATCTGAATCGATAAAGGTTGTTCACTGTTCAGTTAGGGTAGAATAGAATATTAGGATCAGATTGCATGGGACCAGATCAGATCAAATCAAATCAAAGTGAATTGAGCTGATAAAAGTTATTTCACAATCCAAGGTCACTTTCTTACTTACAATATAAGATCCTTGCCGTCGACGCGTATCGCTTCTTTGGTTCCGAGCCAGGAGCAGGAGGCAATTTCGCTAACTATGCGTGACCATATTTTTTCAAGTCTGTGAATCAGGTTCCTCCCGTTGTATGAACAATGCGATGGTGCGAACAACAAGCAATTACGAACGATCGAGCGATTTCTATCGCCCTAGATTCTTTTATTTTTTAATTACCGATGCTCCCATGAATTTTTTCCTTTTTTTTAAGTCCGTGAAATGACGTTTATGTTAGATACATTTTTAAAAAAATATACAAAAAGCAACTGATATACCTGAATTGAAAAAAAAAAAAACAAGTTATAGGGGAGTGTGGATTTGTGAGGAAAGATGAGGGAAGACGGTTTAGAACCTTGAATGGTATGAGGCAGTCGGTTGCAGATTGTGTATGCGAAGATCGTTGTTTACCGTAGGTAGCTACGTTCTTCTTGTTTTTCATTTGGAAATTACTTTACCCCATATGGCAGACACATCGCCTTTGGTGTCTATCATAGGTGTTCGTACCATCTACAAGCCGATACGTAAACAAGTTACTTCCAAAGCGAGATTTCCGTAGCACTTTTTCATTGTCTTGTAAAACTGATAGATTGCAAAACACCCATTTGTCTGAAAGACTTGAAATAAATTATGTGGCTGAAAGAACAACTTCATTATTTCTTGCTTTATAACATTAGACGTACTAAAAGAGCAGATTAATTTCTTTGGATTATAAAGAGGAGAATTCTCTTGGAAAAAGCATCAATTAATGCACACGCCATTCTCGGTTCATTTCTCTTGAAGAAGGAACACGACCAGTAATTATTCGCGATATAAAAATTAATCTTGACACTGGCCATTAGTTAATCATCGATCGTATTACTACCTATTGGAATCAACTATTAATCGGATGTCCTACGGCAACACGATAAGCACTGGCAGAAATATTTGTTCATTTATCATCTCCTCTTGTAGACCAGGCAGCCGCTGGCTATTTACATAATTAGCACCTTGAGCCTTTAGCTATTGAACGATTGCCACCCAGTGGCTTCATGAGTTGGTCAACTACTTATGTGAAGATACAACCGTATTACGCCAAACAGAAATTTATTTTTTAAATATTTTATTCTATTATTTATCATTTAAACTCAGTATACATTCTTAAGCATTTCGGAAATCTACATACTCTCTCAAAATTTTTAAGATATTTCATTGAATAGTGTTACTAATTAATTTCGACTAAGGAATTACCAATTCATTTAGATTGACCTTGTTACTACTGCAACTTATAACTTTTTACTAATTAAAGTAAAATTGTGAATATCTGGAAAGGATATTGGATGGTAAGATCATGAATGACAACTGGTTATACAACAATCAGCACCTGTCGATTCCGGTAGCTATTGGTGGTCAGTCGTGCTGGCAGCCTGTGGTTGACTTACTTAGCTGACCTGAAGACCCAGTGAACGTGCTCTGCTGAATTTTAATTGAATGCCTCTCAGCAACGCTCTTCTTTCCAATAATTTCCCCGCTTCTTTAGCAGATCATTACTCCCCTTAACTCACATTCTGAATTCTTAAACGCTATATGCAAATGCCTTGCCAATTTACCTCACTCACTCTGTGTTTCCTAGTGAAGCGAAAATCACAAAAGATGAAAGACAAACCGACAAATATAAACTTCCGAACTTGATATTTAAGGTCGAAAGTCATGCTCTTTATTTCAAGAAAAATAGTGAAATACACTTTTTTATTTACGCTGAAAAACCATGAACGAGAATAAACTTGAATCAAGATTCATCTCACGTATCTTATGAGTTGACTTGGATTTCAAACTTGCAGAGTTTGTCGATAACATTCTCCAAAGATGCTTTACATAATAGAATTCTGAAATTCAAGACGAGGACTGATCAGCATTTGAATCGTGAAACTGTTATTTATTTCATGATAAAAAGACCTCCTACGTAAGTCGTGACACGTAACTCGTGTAGTGCAAACATATCATTGTTCTTTGACGAAGACATAGCTTGTCAAGGTCGACTTATTAAATTCGTAAACAAAGGAACTCGAATTTTAATTAATTGATCTGACACATGTTTTTTTAAATGGATTCGATCTTCCATAAATGTAGTACATAATTTGAAGTTTTTCGGATCCCTAATTAGAGTCGAGTCGAGTATGAAATAACGTTTCTAGTCACGATTTCTATTGGCCTGTACAATTTAATGCAAATGTTTCCACGTCCAACAAGAAAGTTGCACGAAATAGCATTTATTTTCCAATGACGATCGACACGAACCACCAAAATAAAACGTTTGCAGTGTTTTCGAAAAGTGGAATCTTGTACCAACACTTGCTAATGCTAGAGTTTAACAAGCAAAATATTCCAGAGTGGCAGTCGTCTTAACAAATAAATTATAGTATAGAACATTGATGACCTAGAAACAGAATCTCATCCTCGGTTTTTCTTTCTTTCTTACTCTCTCCGTTTCCTCGGCTCGTAAGTCATTTTGCTTCTACTTATACCTAATCACACTCGGAAAAACATGTTAGACTGGCTACAGAAAATAAGCACGGCTTCACCAATTAAGCTATCTTGCGAAGAGGATTAAGTAATTTTAAATTAAAAGAAGAAGAAGTGATTTTAGAGTGAGAGTAGTTTAAAATACTAAAATAGACTTCTCGCTTTAATTGGAAAGATTACGCATATAACTGCTAAAATTAGCAAATTAGCATTCATTGAAAATATTATTACATCTACTAATTAGAGAGATACTAAAAAGAGATAAATGCTTTTCTAGAAAATTGAAGAAGCATCGAAACTTCCTGAGCCATCATTATACAAGTATACGCAGATGCCTAGATAGATGCCTATTACGTGAAAGTTGACCAGCAAGATTTATGAAATGGAGGGAATTTATTGAGAGTTAATTGATGTGAATAGTGATTAAGAAGTTTTATTGCAACTTTCTCATCTTCTTCATTTATGAATAAGAGATCAATTTCATAGTGATTAATACTGTCAACTGTTTTATTACACTTCTAAATGAAAGAGAAACTAAACTTCAATCAGGTGTAACGCATACCTTATACGTTTTGGAAATTGGAAGTTTTCAATATACCTAAATTAAATTGCACTTCCTCTTGAAAATAGTTATGAAATCTGCACCTGCGCGTCCTTCCAGGGACACGAACGATGGTAATGGTAATGGTAACGAGCTCGTGTGTGACCAAAACCTTTGAAGTAACCTCGACCTTACCTCCATACCTACTTTGAAGATCGCATGATGAAGAAGCCCGTTGGCGCTTCTTGCATGATTTGCAAATTTCCTCAGAGGTTGGTTGTTCGACTTAGCTCGAATCGAGAAGCAAGTTTGCATAGTCGTTTGTAATTCAAACCTCTTATGGGTTATTGGGTGCACAGCACGATCAATCTTCAGTTTCTCTTCCGAGGCTTAGCTGATGTGCGCCTGATGTCAATCCCATATAACAAATTCCACTTCTAACGGCCACTTCTTCAGCTGATGATGGCTGATGGCGATGGCGATGGGCGCTTTTTACACCAACACCTCAACAAGTGCCAAGATTTCGAGCGGAGAAATCGGCCAGAAAAGGCAAGAAAGTCCGCAAAAGAGGAGTCTACGCTTTTCCCACTAAACGATTGACAGATTATTATCATGAACTAGCATACATCTTCTTTAAAGGTTTGCAGCAAAAAAAGAACTTCCGTAAGAGTCACGGTTTTATAATTTCGTGCGGTACTATAAACGGAATAATAATAATTGTCATTTTGAAGATAGAATATTATACGTATAGGGTAAATGATATGTTTTTCTACAATAATCTTGAGTTAAAATCTTGCTCTTTCATAAAACGTAACTGGAGAATAAAATTGCGGTTTCTTAAATTTTATTGTTTCGAGTTAATTCGCCTGCTGTAAGAAAACACTCCTAACTGCTTGTTATACAGTTAGATGTGATTCACTGTCGCTTTGCACAGTTCCAAGTCACAAGTTGCCACGCATTGCATATTGTACAAGAACCATAAACTAAACCAACGAATTCATTCTTCATGAATTCCAATTACAACTACTGCGCATAAGAGGAATTTAAACGATTCGGTATTAGTCTAACTTAAAAAGAAATTTTCCTTTTTAGAAATGTTTAACACATTATAAAATTATGCTGAAGCTTGTGCTTATTCTCCATCATGATGGTCTACTTTGACCTGTAAAGTAGGAACCTTGACCTCGTGAAGTAGCCTATAAGGTTCTTCAATTTCCTTATTCAATGTGAATATAATGTAATGGCAGTACGACGTACGGGGTCATTGAATGGCGTCTACAATCTTAAGATCACTTTTCATATCGTCTTACTATCATTACTGACCTACATAATCTATTAAGCCTTGATCTACCTACAGCTAGGATTCCTTTCAATTTTGACTCGTGAAAATAAAAGCCGACGTTTTTGATAAAACTGTCGATTGAAAAGTAAAATCCTTTCGTTTAACATATGGATCGATTTCAATCAGATTCGCTGCCTTCAGTCGTTCAATTGGCTAATCGAAACTCGAATCTCATTAGGATTTATCGCTTTATGAGTGAATCATTTCGTATTAATGGAACTTATTGGCGTATATCAGAGCCTGCAAAAAGAGTAAAAAGTATATATAGGCACTTTCCCAAGAGACGTTCATTCATTTCGAATCCATCATTCAATCAAAGCGTCCAGATGGTACGGCCTCATGATGCAATTTCGCACAAAGAAAAGGAATAAGATGAGGAAAGAAAAAAAGAAAAATTTCAGGAGAAAGAAGTGGCAAAGAGAAGACATGCTGGCACGCATTACGATTGAAATTTCTCCGATCTAACGGATCGATACCTCCGGGCTCCACGGAGGCTCCAACCTCGTGAGAAATGCCAGAGTCTGGGAGGTAGTTTTTCGCCCTAGTACTCCACTTACCACTTGCCACTTACCGATCGCACGATTTATGGGACGAGACTTTGTGCGTTCGCGAGTGCGGCATTCGCGGCATACATACCATGATATCATGCCTGCTTCCACGCCACGTGCTCCTCTCTAAAAGTCGATCGCGGAAACTCATCTCACGAAAAAGGAAGAAAAATTGTCAATCTGTAAAGAAATTTGTAAAGTAGTTTGTTTTATTTCCTTTTCGTTTCTTGTTTACGTGAAAGTCACTGGAATTAGTTAAGAAAGTGGATTAAAATTTAATTCCTACTCTCTCGAGCTAGCTTACGAGTAGATTTCAATAATCACGGAAAGAAGTGGATCAACTGTTAGAATAATAAACATTTTTACTCGAATTTAGAACAAATCCTACTCTTTCAATCTGAATTTGAATTATCTGAATTAGTTTGACTAAGTCATTTGACTATTGAATTAGTCATTTCTCTACTTTCTATACTAAATGAAGCAGTACCTAAGTCACCAATTACCAAAGTGAATTATTAAAATATTGTTATGATTTCCAGAAGATTTTATGGAATTTTAAGACATTTTTAAGAATTATAATGAATTAACAATTTTTTCCTAGAATTTTAAGAAATTGAGATATTTTGAAAAATTTTTAAGGGATCTTAACGAACTTTAGGTGATTTTAAAGTACCTCATGGAATTTCAAACGATTTAAAAAGATTCTTATGACTCTTAAGCGATTTTGCGAAATTTTAACGGATCTAAAAAATGTTTCATTTTGCATATTTCTAGACACATTTGAACGTATCAATATATTAGCAGAGTCGAATTAAATGGGTGCTGAAGAGGCTGCAATGGACCTGGAATGTCTTCATTCAACTCTGACTATTCGTGAAATATTCTCCATGCTTAATCAACTTTAAAAAGCAGAGGTGTGAGAATCTACTCGTATTCCAATTTCACCTATTGGGTACAATATGTTTTTCATCGAATTCTCTATTTAAACGGCTCGAAGCTACAAAAGGGCAACGATATATCGAGCACAGACTGGAATGTCTTTATTTGCATTCGAGAGCCTCCTCGTCTCGTATATCAACCGATTTAATTAGGTTTTTGCTCTCGTCTGAAATCCGATAGGAGCTCGCTTACAGTTATAGCAGAATCATGCTGAACCGGTACTCCAGACTCCTTTGTTTTGTTCAATCGCGACCGAATTAGCTCCATAATTTTAAATATAACTTGATACATATATAGTACATGTTTTAGAAGGTTTATCACTTCATCTATATTCTATTTCGAGGAGGCTTATCTATCCGAGAGATTTAGTGAGGAGAAAGTGACAGAAGTGAAAGAACTTGAGGGGAATCCTCTACTCTCTCAATCTGAATTAGTAATAATTTGACTAACAATTAGTAAATTAGCAGCCTTATACATTTGACTATTGAATTAGTCGTTTCTTATGTAGTTTATTAAACAGATTTTAGAAGATTGCCAAGGATTTCCAAGCATTGCAATGAATTTTCAGTTATTCTCCACGATTTCAATAGATTATGATTTTTAACAGATTTTTCGATTCATTTGAATTAGTAAGAAACTACTATTAATTACTAAAATATAACTAATTCAGATCAAGAGAGTAGGGAAAGTTACAGATTTGATGAGGCACAGCGACTTTTATAATATGTTTAGTACCATTTTAGTACATACACTATTTTTGTAATAATACTGGCGCGGATGCTTATACAAATTTCCACCTGCAGGCAGCGCTTTTAATTGCACGTTGAATGGATTACTTATAGACGATGCATCACACATTGTTATAGAGTATAATTTAATGCACGGCGGAGCCACTGATTAATAATTGACCCGCGGGTGCCCCTTCGATCACGTACTCGTGGGCTCGCTTAAACGATTATAGAATTAAAGAGCATAAAGAAGGTGTCGCGTGTGCTTGGAGGTATAAGTCATAAATCAAGTGAGTGCTGCCGCATGCCACCGCTTTACTTCATGGCGATTCACCTTGCGGTCCCAGCATGCCAGTTTTATATCATAGCGGGACAATGCTGCGCTATGAGGAAATGAGATGGTTTCGCTGATAGTCCGGCACCCTTGGAAACCAACGACGTTCATGCAAAGAGAGCACGAGCTCACTTATACACATATATACTACTCACTACTGAGAATGAACGACCCTTCGATTTTGACGCTATCGCTCACGCTCATATGAAGGATTTACTTGTCCGATTTACATCTTCCTGATGCCATCATGAATAATTGCTCCCAGAGTTTCAAATCCTTTCTGTTTTTGCAAACAATGTTTGAGCAAGGAATTATCATGACCGGTGACGTACACGTACTGAATTTGCCTTATTTAGTCCTATTCAAATTAGGGTTCTGACGGGTTCGTTAAAATCCCTTAATTTGTCCAAATCTCTCAAATTTCTTCTTTAAATTACTAGAAAACCCTTAAAATTCAGTGCGAAAAATTTGTAATCTCTTCAAATTTCACAAAATCTTTGAAAAATCGTAAAAATTTTTTTAAACCCCTTAAAATTCCATGAAAAATTTTTGAGATCTCTTATTTCACAAAATTTTTTAACAGTTTATAAGAATCTTTATAAATCGCTTATAATGAGGAACTTCAAAATCACATAAAGTTCGTCCGATAATCTTTTAAATTCCCTTACAACCTCTGAATTAAATTTCTTTAAATCACTATAAATATCTTAAAATCCCATAAAATCGTTTGAAAATCAAAAAAATATTTTGATATTATTTTTTAAAAAATAAATAGTTTTTTCTAAAAAAAGTTTAACATTACTAATGTTCAAAGAACAATAATATTCATTGTGAACACTTTGATTAGTAATTAAAACTACTAAAAATATTATTCAGTTTCACGAGGTTTCATGGGATTTCAAATTATTCCAGTAGACCTCAAGAGCTTAAATTTAAAATCTTTAGATTGCGACAATATATTTTCGATATAATTACCATCTCCTTTTTAAAAAGGGATTTTTTTAGAAAATGAACTAGTTAAGTAATAAATTATTGCAAATAATTAATCCAGAATGGTTTTTAAATTACTAGACCCAGGGAAAATGTCTGTAGGCGTGAAATCATTGACTGTAAAAAAAAGAATGATCTTGTTTTAAGACTAAAGATGCACCTAAACTTAACATTAAATCTCAAAACGGACTGTAAGACAAACTAGACTTTTTTTTGTGAGAGATAAGATTAATTTACTTCAAAAAAGACTGTTATTCAAGTTAGCAATTATGCAAGTTCCTATCTATTAAAGAACCTAATGTTATTAATATCTGCAGTAAGGAAACTTCAAACTTCTACCATTCCACGTATAGTATTGAGTCAAGATTCTAGAGATTGCCATAACACGCGCAAAATACTTTAGCTTCAGTCAGCTAGGCTCTTAAGAGCGATAAATGCCAGCTGCTTCTATCGCCACTTCGATGGCTACTGAGTACTGATTCAATCGCCGACAATCATTGCTTTTTTACTATCAAGGTCGTCTCCTGGTTGATAAGACTTCCTTTTTCGAAAATAAGTTGATTTATGACTAGATCCTACAGTTAAATATATATCCTCCCGAGCTAAATATAAATATCTTCTAGTATGTGTTTGCAACCATAAATTAACTTCTATATTAACTTTCTATATTATTATTATCGTCTATAATTATTGATATACGTATGTTTACAATTTAAATACTGCGTCTTTTTCATTTATTTACGTCATTATGTTATATCTTGCATGATAAAATCCAGTAAAAAATTCTTTGACAAGTTGATGGAAAGTGTCAGAAGAGAGAAATGAGAGGAACAATGGAGTATTTGCGTCAATGTCAGTGTTAAGGAACTAGAACCGTTGGTCGTACTCCCACGCTTCGATGAGAATCAATTATGCCAATATGTCTCGTTTGTAGCGTGGAGGACGAACAATACAAATGAAATTATGTCTGAGAATTTTTTTGTGTGCTCGCTCATATATGCATTTGAGTCTATGAGTACACATTTGCACACGTGAGCAAACTCACAAGAGTGTGCTAAATGGGCGCATCAAAAGGCGATGCGGGTCGCTGAACCAGTGCAGAATGCGATCATTATTGCATGATTATTGCATGATTATTGCATCCCTGTATTATTTTTTTTTCCATTCTCTTTTGAGGAAGTACTAATTTCTTGTTCCTTTTTCAATCATGCAAGTAAGAAAAGGGGAAAAAAGTGGAGAGAAATTCAAGGATTTCTGTGGATAGGAATTCTTGAGGAAGGAGGAACAGAAACGAAAGTAACGAGTCAGGAACTCGAGTTCCTAACGACCATAACCGAATGCCGGAGTACGTATATTGCACATTCCTAGATGGGGGCTTTTGACTCCAAAGGAAACATTACAGAGTGGAAATAATAAAATTTGAGAAAGGTTTTTTCAAGGAAGGATTTCTTCAAGTTTGCAGATAAAAGTTTGGATGAAAGTGAAACGAATTCTGATGAATGAATCGTTTCTGATGTCTTGAAACAAAAGAGCTATTGAAGTTTTTTAATATCCTACATCTTTAAAATCTTTTGAATGTTCTGCAGAAATTTTGTCATTAATATTTTTATTATTTTATATATATATGGTATTATATTATTTTATATAAATTTTCATGATAATTTTTCATGTAGGTTCAGTTACTCTCGACTTCCGGGAGGTTTGTAACAGTTAAAAGATTGAGTGTAAGAAGGGCGTTGAGCTGTCGCAATTTTTTAGAATGCTCCGCTCGCATGCAATTCTTCAATTATTCTACGTGGTCGAGCGTGGCTTCCGAGGTTCAGTAACGACGTGATAACTAACCTACCCTAGTTATTCCACGTGATAAAATCATAACTGCAAAACTGACGAAAATAATAAACTAAAATAATCTACATCAATCACCTACTTTAATTCAATATTTTCAATCAAATGACAACTTTTTTATTCGTTTTACCAAACATTATAAAACGTACAGGAACAGGTCTAGAAAAAATTCCCTATATTTATTTAGTCATTCTGCAGAAACATTTTTTTTAAACAATTCCTAATATTTAGTGTGTATTTTTTAATTCACAAAGATTTAGGAAATATTTCCTGATTACAATTTCCTAAATTTTAAGAAATTTTTAGTGTAATTTAAATTTTTACAGTGTAATTTCAAAATAGTTTCATATAATTCCCTAAAATCCCATGAAATCTACTTAAATCCCTTAAAATTACATAAAATCGCTCAAAATACCGTGAAATCCTTTAATATTTCTAAAGTTTGAATAAATTTTATAAAATTCGTATTCTCTGTCTTATTATCCTTATTCCTTCTGACAACGAAAATAGTCTGAAGATAGTTTTCGAATTCGATTTATTCACACAAATTCGCGCAATTTCCAAAATACTTTTTTAAGATAAAATATCTCTCAGCATCGGCAGAGTAGTACAAACATAAGTTAATTCATGTTGAAATCGTAGCACCGAAAAGAAAAAGGAATTTTTGACACTATATAAATAAGATAATTGATCAAAAAGTTCGTTTTCAAGCAATCCATGTTTGTTGTCATCGCCTTGCATTCAAGTAATTAGTTTGCTTAATTAAACATGCACACAAGACGTAGACCCCTAAGGCTTCTCAGGGACGTCCAGTAATTGTGGAATGCCACTAAGAAGCCTTATTTGCCAGATTGTAATAACCGATATCATATTTCAAGATGTCGATTTTATTTTAAGTCAAACCTTCTCTAAGACACTGAGCTTAAAATAATTTAAAATAATTTTTTCCTCAGTGACATTGAAATTTTGTTATTTTTATGCAAAACTACCTTTAGTATTTTTATAATTATAGATCATTGAACATGCCAAGCCTCAAAAGACGTTAAATTATTCATTTCGTAACAACTTGTTTACCATATAATTATGCATCTATGTATATTAATATGTGATTGCGTAGAAAAGTCATTATGTATAACATTAACAATGTTTTTTATCTATTAAAAACGACATAAACAAAAGGACATGTCCGGATAAATTCGGACAATTATTCACCCTGATATTATGGAACTTTAAATGTTTTATGATTTTTAAATAATATTTCTTTGTTAACTTAATATTTCTTTGTTTTCAAACATTTTGTATTGAGTTGAAAGATTTTCTTTAAGTTTTTGAGGCTTGTTAATGGACTAAGAAATCGTTAAATGGCATTAAATGGTAAAATTTAGTAAAAAAGGTCCAAAAGTTAATTAAAAAATCCTGCAGGACAACTCACACAAGCCCTAAAATGAGGACATGTCCTCATTGGACATGTATAGAAATTCGGGCGGATGGTCATTGGTCAGCCTACTCAGTGTTCAAACAGTACATCCCAAGAACGAAAATTCTTTTCGACGAACCAGTGGGTAAGAGCTCTTGAGTTTCTCAGATAGTTAAGTTATCTGAAGAGGTAACTTCCATAAAAACAAAGGGTAATTATGTACTTGTTTTGCATCGGTTTAAGATAATGATTGCCTGAGGAGATTGAGAGATTGAGACGAATCATTCTCATTCTCATTCTCATTCTCATTCTCATTCTCGTTCTCATTCTCATTCTCATTCTTATTCTCATGAGTAGGGCGTAGACGACTAGGCCGACATATTGTTCACAAGTACAGTCTTCAAGCAGCAAGAAATTTTTCTTACTCGAGAAAGATCCTCTCGATTGCTGTATAGTTAATCGGGTTCGCAACATTGATATCCCACAAGGAGGCCGCTGGTCAGGCCAGAGATAGGAAAAAAAGAGAACAGAAAGAAAATGATCTTCACTGTCGATAGTCGCACGGTACGATACATCTCCTGAAGATTCTGTCGAAACCATAATTACTTCCGGTTGACCGGCGGAGTTTAGATCTGCCGCGCTTGGTCTGCATGCTGGTCTCGGTCCAATGATCATCGGGTCAACAGCACTTTGGATTTACTACGCTCGTTCCGTACCGGATTGCATAATAAATAATGAATAATAAAATCAGACTGTACAGTTAGAATTAATCCGAGATCCGGCGAAGAATCTTATTTCGTAGCTTGAATTGCAAATCTGCTGCGATAAATCTACAACGACGATCCTATAGATATTAGATGGTTTGAAAAGGCCCAACATTACTCAAGAACTTCATTCTTGGAAGATTTAAGTTATCTGATTGGAAGAGATAATTAAGATTTAATTTGTTTTAATCAATGTGGAGAGCTTCAGAGTGCGATTCAGTCAACATGAGATTGATTATTGAGTAAAGAATATAAGAATATAAGGAGGAAAGGGGTGGCAAAAGGGGGTCGGTTGTTTAATAAAAAAAATGGCTTCCACTTCCACTGATTCAATTTTAGAGAGTATAGGCATACAAAATGTATATACTAGAAATTTTTTATAATCCGGTTTTGTCACATTTTTAATTGCTTGCATCTTAAACTTTAATTGTTTCTTTTTGCTAAGTTAGCCTTGTTTCCAGCGAATGGACAGAAAAGGAAAATAATAATTTTTAATGTTCTTTTTCTTGCAGAGTATGTAACTGGCGCGTGTCCTCGGATCTGTCCACCGAGTGGTGAACCGGTATGTGGAAGTGACGGTGTCATCTACGCTTCGCAATGCGAAATGCGGAAGAAGATGTGCGGAAAAGGTGAGGAAAAGAGAGGGAAAGAAAGAGAAAAAAAGAGCAAGAGAGAGTGCTAGTTACCACCTTAATTAAGAATCAACCTGACTGCGTGTACGTTCCACAAGAAGTCTAATTGCATTTTCTTTGGTTTCTTCGTCACGAATCCTTGATATACGATTTTTTGCAATAATTAACTTGCAATTTAACTGATACTGAAACTCATAAGATTGGTAACATATCGCTTTAATGTTTTTATTTGGTGTCAAAATCTCATTCTTGCTTAAAATTCATTTCCACTATTCTATCTATAAAAAATATTATTTTCATGTGAAGAAACTTTGATTATTAATTAATTTTAATTGAATGGGATTAATAAATTTAATTCCCTTGAAAACCTGATTTTTCCTCCGATCTCTTAAACCATCGGCGGTAATAGTTATGAGCAATATTTAGAATATATTTAAATAACATATAATTATTATAATTATTTATTACTACTTTATTATTCTGATTTGTGGATATGTTCCAATTATTAACTAATAACAATTTACAATAAATTATAGGTATAGTAAAAATTAAAATGTGCAAAATATTTTTTTAAATCTGGCTTATTATCCGAATATAAAAAATTTTTAAATAAAATAATAGAATTATTAATACACTAATTATATTATTCTTTTTTTTCTAATTTAAAAAAATGCATTAGTTAATTTAAAGTTATATTCAGGATCCAGGAGACCTTAAATTTTCAAAGTTATATTCCAAATTAAATTTCTGGAAATTCTTCTACCCCTTGCGAATAAGAGTTTGGTGGAAAAATCAGGTTTTAAATAAGACAAAAAATCAATTCTTCTGTATTCATGCCTTCTTACCGGAACATTTAGATAACACGGGTTTTTTCCACAATTTTTACTTTTTCAAAAAAATTGTAGAAAAAACCCGTATTATCTAAATGTGCTGATATGGTAAGTGAAACATCCCCTTGAATACCAATTTAGAGAAATGATTATTTTTATTATGATAAATTAAAAAAATAAAATAAAATAAATAAATAATAAAAAGAATTTTCGAAACAGAAGAAGAAAAATTATTATTACAGTTTGGCCTAAAAGATTTCTTTGATTAGTGAAGAGTATGCTTTAACGTGATACTATCAAGGTAGGTGAAAGTACCTAAGGGTCAACAAGGCACTCTTCCCTCTTCGCATTTCTAGGCCGGGGAGCCTACTTTGCTATACAATTGTAAAGTTAGAATAATTTTCAATAGAGAAAGTACAATCTACTTAAAACTGTGATGCTGAAGAAGATTAGATTCTGAAAATAGTATAAAAAATTACCTTTCAAATGTTTTTTCTTTCCAACTATAAAGAATCATATATAATTTATAATTTAGTTAACTATTCTTTGACAAAGAAGCAACTAATGTGCACAATTTTTCTTCCTGATAGACCGGAAGCTTTGTAGTCGTTACATTTTTAAATATTTTAAAAATGGTTTACCATAATTATAATTTCCTCACTTGATAAATGTCTAGTACAACATTCCAATCAATTGTTCGGATATATGTATTTGATACGTATTTTGGTATTTAAAAAGTCATGAATGCTTCCTCTATCAGGAAGCAAATACACTTACAACTTTGGAGAAAATTCATGGAATTTCAAGTCATTTTAAGGGCCTCCTCTCAAAAGTATTTTGTTTTTTTTCTTTTTCAAGGAGTAACGCTTTCGACGGAGAAAACGCCATGCACGAGATCATCAGGTAGCAAATGTGAGCACCGATGTCCGGGTGATCAGGACTCAGTTTGTGGAACTGATGGCCGGACTTATATGAACAAGTGCATGCTGAGGGTGGAGGTCTGCAGGGTGGGAATCGAACTATCCCATTTAGGGCCCTGTAACAACATCTCAGCTCACAGGGAAAACTGCCCGGTTTCCTGTGACTTCGCTCCCTTAGATGGACCGGTTTGCGGAAGCGATGGAAATGTCTACAAGTCCACCTGCCAGATGAAGCTGCTCACCTGCGGGTAAGCAATGATATCAGGCTACTATATATACTATACTACCAATACAAAAGTAACTTCCAAACCAACGAGTTTACCGATTCATTTACTACTCGACTCTTCCATTTTCGACTTTTAGGGTACACTCTGTAATCATATCAATCCATATAAATCCACAGCCTATTAGCTTCATTTCAATCCATAATAAAAGCGCTTTAAAACATTTCAATGCCTTTTTCTACTCTCCTTTTACAGGATACAAATATCGATATTTTTTAATCTCGAAAAATTTTGACCTTCCATGACCGAAAACAGGAACGAATTAATAACCATCATATTGGTAGAGTGCTTCTTTATCATTCCTTATACTATGTTTGATTTGTTTTATTACAGACAGGGCGTGGTGCGAACAAATAAAAAACATTGCCAGACAACGAGGCATTGCCGAGAATCATGCTGGCGAGGTGCCAAACCAGCCTGTGGAAGTGATGGTATCCTTTACTCAAACACTTGCAAAATGCGAGCGAAGAATTGCGGGTAAGAAGACCACTTGAAACTTTTGAGCTCTCAACCCCCGGTCCTGAATTCTTTTTCATTCTATCAGTTCATATTATGTTCTGTTGTAAAATCTACACATAGGGTGATTTAATACATTCTCTTCAATCCCATACATCCCTCGACCCTCGATGCTTGTCAGCAAATCACTCGAGTTCCCTTTAACCCTCCCGTTCTTTGATTTACTTAGTTATTCATGAACATTATGAGATTATAGCCCTTTATTATACCAGGTGTTTTATTCTTTTGTACTATAATGACCACTTCAGTGTCCCCTTGTTGAGTTTCAATTTTCCTTGATTTTTGTCTTCAGAGAGCATAAATTTTGTTCATTGCAATAGAAAGCATGGGAAATGTTTTTGTAAACAATATTTTTAGTTTTACAATCCAAAAAAGAAATGCTGTAATCAATTCATATAATGCTTCCAGAAAGCACGTATTTGAAGTACCAATGTCCTTCTGTGTATCTCGAGAGAGAACTTCAGGAAGTGCAGCTACAGCCTGTCCTCTTGACTGTAAAAGCGAACCAGAAGTTTCCGTTTGCGGATCTGATGGACTTATCTACCGAAACGAATGTGAAATGCAGATGCTTAATTGCGGGTAAGCCACTTCATTTATCTAAAAAATATCTACAGCTGCAGATTTCTTTTGCTATTTTAAGAGAAACATTCATCTCAGATTTAACTCGACTATGAAAAAATAAAAAAATTTCACAGGCAAGCTCGAAGAAAAGTGAGTGTGGTGGATTTTGACAAATGCAAGACTCGACTTACAAAGTGCATGAAACAACAATCTCGATGTGGAAATGAAGTGGATCCGGTTTGCGGAAGCGATGCAAACACTTATTCTAACCAATGTCTCCTCAACGTGGCATCCTGTCTGTGAGTCTACCAAATCATTTTTCCATCGTTAATTCTAATTTTTATTTTAGAAATCTGTTTATTGGACAGTCTGAGAGCAATAATTGAATAAAAATGTTATTGCAGAAAGGGTATCCAATTGGCCCACGTCGGACAGTGTACAACCTTGAAAGAAACAGAACAGTGCCCTGAAGATTGCAATGACGTGCCCGAAGAACCAGTTTGTGGAAGCGATGGAAACGTTTATCGGTGATTAAAAGCATCATTTGGATTCTTAAGTCTCTATCTTTGGACTTTTAAGTTTCTCCTCTTGTATCGCTTTATATTATGATAAGGAACAATGTCCTGAATATTGAATCGATATTTTATAGGTTTACAAACCTTTCCACTTTTTGGGAAAAGTCACCTTATTTCTTCTCTCGTATTGCTAAACTCGTCTCTTAATTTCCATAGAAACTAAGAAATAAATTTAAATTAAAGAAACAACTATATGTACAATTGTTATACTTACAATAATAGAGAATTTGTTTCCAGATCCTTGTGTCACCTGCAGCGTGAGACCTGCGGTCAAAGAGTGGTTCAAGTACCTGCCCAACATTGCCGCACCACCGCTCTCTGTAACCAAATCTGCAATGGAGAACGACAATTTGTTTGTGGATCTGATAATAAACTATACCGTAATGAATGTGAGATGAAGAGAGACAATTGCGGGTAATTTGAGGCATTTGTTTACATTAGTTTGTGCCAGTGTTGTTGCAAGTAACAAAGCTGTAAAAGACTTACTTTGCTTAAATGATGTACTCTACATGTATCTACATTTTTAGGAAACATGTCTACGTGGTGCCAATGAAGCGATGTGTGCAAGGATTCTTGTTCCGAGGATGTCAGAAAATTTGTCCACCTTTTTACGACCCAGTGTGCGGAACAGATGGCATGACCTACAGCAACGAATGTTTCCTCGAGATCGAGACATGTCGCAGTAGGAATCACGTGACAAAAAAATATCTCGGTGTTTGCGGTCAGCCGACTGAGGAGCCAAAAAATTACTTATATTAGATCTGCTTGGGTAATCGATCATCTAAACTGACCCAATGAAGCAAATTAATCGAGCAAGAATGATCGAAGAAGATTGATCATCATCATCCATCGAAATCGAAAAATCACCTCGCTGTTTTCACAATCGATCTTTAATCTCGATTCCTGCTCAATCAATGCTTATTATCAGAGCTGCATTACAGTGAGAAGAAGGTTTCTACAAATTTCTATTTTTTATTTTACACACATTCATGGAACACTTCTTCCGCTGTAAAGAGCAAACGAATTAATGACAATTGCATAATATTTGTACAATTTATAGAATTTAGAGAGAACTTTTTAATATTGTATGAATCCTGTACCAATTTTATACAATTGTAATAAAAAAAGGACTTTGTCTTTTGTAGAGATTTTGAATTCTAGGGTAATGCCAGAGCTTGAAAAGTTGGGCCTGATCACGGATAATTAAAGTGAGAAAATGTATATGAGTGATAAGATACGTGAAGAGAATTTTCGAAAAATACTGCCCTTGCGATTTGAGGTGCTTAGGACTTTCTTAATTTATTATTTTCTCCTTAATGGACAATCACGATGTGCCAAGAAGCAGTTCGCTCAAAATTGGAACTGACTTTCTCTTTTGTAGAAAATCTTTCTCATCGAAAATCGATTACTATTTTATATATACAAGTGAAATCAATATTTAGAAAAATCGTAAATAAAATTATATACGAAAAAATCAAAATTACCTGAAAAAAAAGATTAAATTAATGAAAAAGATTATGTGTAATGAAGTCATTCAGGTTTCGCCAAATTTCTAAACTATATTATAAGAAATATAATGTGTATCGCCGTTTCTTTATAAATTTATATACTTAGAACTTATTATTCTTAAAATTATGCAAATGTGCAATTTATATATAAATGCGAGTAATTAAAGATTTAGATTTTTTTTTAATAAACATTTATATTATTTTTAAATAAATCAAATGAGCTTTTTGTATATGAGAATTAAAGCGGCGATGTTTGGATGCTCAATTCACATTTTTTATATCTTCGCACATACGTGAGAGTAGATGCATATTATTTATTTTAGAGCTAACTTTGAAGGAATATATCACTTGCATTCGACTATTTTTTTTATCTAAATAATGCAATATAGTTTTAAACTCATTGTTTTTAAATTCAATCATTAAAGAACGTATAAAGATTTTTTGCCACCTTATACGCAGTTCAACAATGTAGCTGGAAATTTCTAAGAACAATTATTATATTCAAAAAACATATGTCTTCATTTACAAAAAAAACTGCGTATTTTTTACCTTATCATATGTGATGTGTGTTAATATAATTATTATAATTACCCCATTTATTATATTATTATTATTATTCATTCCATGTCCTTAATTTATTACTGATCATGTGAGCATCGTTTTGTACTGAAACTAACACTGTAAGCATTTCTCTATAATAAATTATATACATATATTTTACAATAGTAAGCATTTTTTTATCCTGTATCTTTAAAACATATATGGTATCATTTTTTTAGCTTTTTGTGATAATATGTATAATTTTTCAGAACTTCCGCCGCTTTTCGTTATTTTTTCATTCCTAACTTTGTAAATTGTGAGTCATCTGTTAGTCTCTAACGATTTTAGGATTTTTTGTATAAATATGAAAATTCACTCGATCTCGATTCAGTATTTTTATTTTTCGTCATTAAAAAAATAGTTTACATTAAATTATATTCTCAAATGTCAACATGGTTCAAATGATATATCACTACACAATAAGCTCTCGTTTCAAATAAATAAAAATAAATTACGAACTATAATCTGGCGCCTTATAATTCAACAATTTTCGAAAAATACTATAAGATATAATAAACAGTAGAATTAAAAATATACTTTAAAGATTTCTAAATTTAAATTTTGGAGTGTTCTCTAAGCTAAGTAAAGCTCATATAGAAGAAAATACAAATCTCATTTATAACAATTTCATTTGTCCTTATGCATTTTACCCTGCTTTCTAAACTGGAAAATTTCATAGATTTTAAATTACATTCAGGATAATACATGTAACCACTTAAAACTAACAAAACGTACTTTTCATAAAACATAGTGTGATTTATCCTAAAATGCATTCGACAAACATTCAAATTCGAAACTTGACACAAACACATTTTTGTCTCGACGTTTCAATATCACTCAAAGTCTTCTTCATAACTAACACCTTCTGTCAATATTTATACGTTAAACAAACTGTTGACAGTTTGGAATATATAAGTTCAAAATTGAAATTTAATTTCTACGTCTATCTAACGATTGATTAAAAAAGTTTAGGAGCCTTGAACACTCCTCACAAATTGACTATAAAAAGGGTCTACTATTACGATACCGGGAAATCTCGGCGAAAAATGCGCAAAAATTGCGAATTTAGTCAGTGAATATTTAATCAATCTGGGGCAGTTAACAGACTTTGGGCATCTAATAAACTTTCATTCATAAGCATCGAACTATTCATAATTGGTGTGCTAACCGTATTTCCGCTTTTTCTATTACTAAAAGGATAAAAGCTGTCGATGTTCATTTGCACTAAATAAGTTGTTATTTTATCAACTGGAGATCCGCAGTTACCATTTGCATTAACTTTCAGTTGAGCCAAATCGTTCTGAACCAATCTTGTGTAAAGCTCAACATGATTTCGTCCTCCGTTGTGGATTTCTAAAGGTGGAATCCACCGGAAGTAGCACTGAGACCAAAACTCTAAATTTGGAATACTATAGAATGGCTTGATAAACGATTTTCCATCTTCTAGAGAGTTGTTTAGGTTGAAGAGGGGATTGTAAAAGAGAAGAATATCTTGGTCACTAAACTGCTCTCGCCAATCCCAAACACTGCGGAGCAAGAGAGGAATGTTTCGATCCTGAAATTGAGAATATTTTTCAAAATCTTGAAATAACAGAGTTAATACAGAACTTATTTTAAAACTTGAGTAGTATATTTTAATACTTTAGAACCTTAAAAAAACTGTGAATTGATACAAATTGACGAGGAGTTAACTACGAGCAATTTTTATTTACACTTGAATTCAAGAATTCAAAATAGTTTTGGTTCATATTTTAATGTCTTAAACTTTAAAATTTACAATATTAAAGGCTTCTGGCGTGTTCGTGGATTCAGGGTCACATTTTTGAGATAAGAATTGATATATTTCTTACTTGAGCTGCACGAATTCTATCTTTTTCACAGTTAAAGATAAAAGTGTCGAAAACTGATACATGTGCCGCATCCCATAAGGATGTTAAATACGTCTCCGAGAATTCAAAGTCTGAAGGAAATTGTTGACACAGTTGCCATACGCAATCCAGAAAAAGAAGAAGTAAAGGAGACTAGAAGAAACAAAAGTGATTATTTCTTAAAGGTGTAGAGTTCAAGTTTATGGTTTAAAATTAAAGCTACACTTAAAATTTCATCATTTCATTTTGCACAAAAAATATTAATATTAAACATTTCTTCAATCTATATGCATCATTCTATTTAAAAAATAAGTACCATTACAGAGTGAAAAGATATCTAATTATAATATTTATTAAGTAAAATTAAGAGATCGAAGTTTGACCTAAAACAGATACAACAGCCTTAAATCTGTAATAGTTCCTTACCTTTTCTGAATCTTCGTTTATTATGTAACCCAACCGATCGCAAAAAGGATGTCCTGCAGCGATCCATTCCTTTTGTAAAAGAGACTGGAATCCATTTATTGTTCGGAAATATGGATCGAGAAATAATTGCGTTAAACTTGAAACAATGCAACAGACATCCCGACCATTGCCTTCTACATAAAGAAAAATATTTTCAAGTTGAAGGTAATCTACATTAAAAATTACATTTGAAAAATTATCGACATACAAGACTGAAAATGAATATTTACCTTGCAAAATGACCGATACTCCCTCGTTCAGGTGATTACAAGTTTCTACAGCCTTTTGTAAACAGTATGAAACATACTTAAGCCACTTTGTGGTTTCCAATAAAGAGTAAAAACTATTGTCTTGAATCCAGAATTGCCTGATGTTTTCTTAAAATTAATAATTAAATTCTTTTAAAAATTTTCTGCATATTATTAAATTTTTAGTGATATTTCAATATTCATTTTATTATAATTCAGTATTAACATTAATTAATTTTGAAATTTAAATATAGTTTAAATGAAAAATACCTGGAGAACACAGACTGATGAATTTCGAAAAGCTAGTGGCTAACGATTTAACACCGACTTCCTTGTTTAATTCAATGACGATGGGCTGTATTGTTCGTGGGTGGCTTTTTCGAATATTCTCGAGCATGATATTTTCTTGTGTCCTCTCGGTGATTGTTGAAGAGAGCTCTGCCATTTTCACCAAAGCAGCACCACGTTCATTTGACCACGACCAAACGGGTGGACGGTTATCTTGGAAATGTTGAGCTGCATTTATGAGTTGGCTATCGGTTACGGAAGCAGGTACAATTATGTACTCTGGCAAACTATTAAAAGAAATCAAAATTACCTCATTGGATATTTTACCAGTAATTTGTGAATGATAAAAACTTCTAAAAATTCCATGACATCCAGAAAAATCTGAAAAGGATTTAAAGCGACATACCTAGGTGAGATTTGAAATTGTTGATTGGCAGTAGATAATCTCCATCCTCTTTTCAGCAGTTTACTTTTACATAACGCACGATCCAATTCGTTCTCCCAATCAGTTTTATGCCGAAAGAATCGGACGCCCTTGTCGATACTACAGTAATATCTTTCTCTGCAAAAACATGATTTGTATTCTCAAACAATTCGAATAAAATGAGCAACATTATCAACGAAAGAAATAATATTTAACTCACTTGTAATCATAAGCGAACAACAGTTGATGTCTGCTAGGGAATGCATGATGAAGGAGTGCGTTTACTACTTTCTGTCCGTGATCTGGGGATGAAAATTTGAAAGAGAAAGACCAGGTCCTGAAATTCTGAAATAAAATATTTTTTCATGATTCGCTATTCTTTTTTCGAATAATTTATATTTATTATCATATTTATCTATCTATATTAGAGTTGATTTAATTTACTGAATGAATGCAAAACTTCATTCTTAAAATTTACTGACTTCCTTGTCTATTACTCTTTTTATTTATTTACATAGCTATAGAAAAAAGAATTACCTTACAAACGATAAAAATCCTTCCTTTTATTTTTGAAGATACTATGTTCCTGGGAACGAGCCTCCTTTTCTTGTCACCCATAATTAAATAAATAGCATCGATATTCGATAAACAAGTGTCCGTATAACCGTAAAGATTATTCTGTTGATGGACAGCATCCTTCACTCAAATAATTATTTTAGATACTCATTCTAAATACAAATAAAACTAACTAAATAATAGGCTAATTGGGAACTAATACTTACTTCTTCGCTTGCATGTTCTGAAGTCAGAAAAGTTAATTTGAAATTAGTAACAACGAGAACTCCAGAGATGCCTTGTTTGAAATCACCAACAGCGGAAAACATCAAAACTTTTTTAGCAGTTGCTACGATAGATTCTCCCACCAGCAATTTTATGTTACTCTCGCTCAAAGAACTTCGGCGACTCGATTCGAGATTCTATAAAAAATGTAATATATGCAGATTTGTTTAAAAAATAATAATAAATAATAAGCATACAAAAAACTAAAGATTTATGCAAAAATTCCTATAATTGTACATTCTTTTTCCATATATATAATTCTATTAGATTAGAGCTCAAATCCTAGAACTTGAATGCTTATTTTAAAATTGTAGAGGTTTAAATATTAAAATCATTTTATATTCAACGTTTACATTAACATAAACGTTTACATTTTTGAATTTTGAACATTTCAAACTTAAAATTGTATAATTTCAAAATTATTAAATAAATCCTTAATATTATTAGTGCTATTAGGGATACTTCAAAGTGGAATTTAATTCAGCAATTGTTATTATTTACCTTTTAAATTATTCTATTGAGAACGAAAATAACGAATTCATAATATATAGGGGTATATATAAATCATTGAACTTTAATTTCCTGCCTCAAATTCCTTCATAAAATTTTAGGAACTTTTCGTTTTTGAACAATTTTGAATGATATATTTTCAAATCAGATTATATTGTATTATTATATATATATTATTAATATAAAGGCATATGCATGCCCCAAAAAGTGAGGTTAAGTTTCTCTGTTTACATCTTAAAAGTAACTGATGCTAATAATTCTTTTATCACTCAATTAAAATGATCAATGATTATAAAATTCTACAGATTAATATTCACCTCCATTTCCTGCTCCTCTAAACCTACATAACTTATGAAATTGTGACTACTTTTATTCTCCATGATCTCAATACTCCCACTATTTGCACAAATTCATAAATATTTTTTTATCCTTCGAGCTGCCTAATTTGTTTCCAAGAAATTCATATTCGAGAGGATCCGTAGCACCACGTCAACGTCAAACGCGTCAAACTTTGTAAAAATTATAATATATATAACTATATAATAACGTATATCGTCCAACGTAAACACGGTAAATATATGTTATATACACTATTCACTCCATAAATAAATGCAGTATCATGACATTTGCAAGTTCGGTCACAGAATCACTAATCCCTATGATTAAATCTTTAGCGTTTATTTTAATCGTGGCATTAAATCAAAACATAAATTTATCATTTATATCCGTAAAGCGAGAAATCTATATTCCTTTTAAAATAAAAAAACATTTTTAGGTTACTATAGCTCCAAAATTTAGCCTTTGCAATTTCAATATTGCGCATGTCTCGTGAGAACATGATTTTTGTGCGAAATTCAAATTATTAAACTTAAAGTTTATAACTATTAAGTTTTTAATTCTAGAAAATGTCTGTATTTTCATGTTTCATGGTTTTTATTCACGTATTTATTTTAAACAAATTTATTTAATTTAACTCGAGATAAAATAAAGGGAATTAGAAAGTTTTTAATTCGTGACGAATATTGAGTGCGCGCCTTTCAATTCAGAGCGTCATTAAACGAACAAATTATTCAAATTTAGCAAATTTAAGAGCTCAACAGCTGCCAATCCAACTGTCATAATTTTTCGAATTTTTATTAATTAGCATTAATTTGTAGTTGTATTAACAGTAAACAGAATTAGTTAATAAAGTAGAAATTAATGGATTGGAAAATGACTAAAAGTAACGAAGCAGACGTTTCAAAAATATTTAAATGTGACGATAAAAATGAATTTGATGAAAAAGGTTAGCTATAGCAGAACTGGCCAGAAAGTTATAGAAATAATAGTTTTATTTGCAATTAAATTTAAATGTAGTTTATTAGAATGATTTTACAATCTAATTTCGTTTTTTTTTCAGATAAAATTAGAGAAGGTCCAAAGAAAAATGTAATTATAATCACGCCACAGGAATTAAAATTTAATTTTTTTCGAACGAATATTAAAAAGCAACAGAAAATAGTTAAAATAACTAATTACTCATCAAAACCTTGTCCTCTCTTAATTTCTCCTCCGAAAACTTGTTATTTTAAAATTATCTCAAAAACTCTTAAGGTATATAATTGAATAATTTAAAATGATATTGCTTATATATATATATAATCTTTTTTCAAGTAATTATTTTGACTAAAATATTTAAATAACATTAAAATATAGGAGTGGTTAAATCCAGGTGCCAGTTTCGAACTAAAAATAACTTTCATACCAGATGAAATTCGAAATTATCACGATTCGATCAAAATTCAAGAATTTGAGAGAAGGTCTACGATTTTGAAATTATCAGCAATGCCTTCATGTGAAATTAATTTTCCAAAAAATGTAGATTTTGGAAAAGTACCTTTGGGTGAAACGTGAGCCAGCTTCAATTTAATTAAATTTAATATTTAATTAATTAATGATAAATAATTTTTAATTTTAATAAAAATATTTTCATACAGTGTTTCTTACAAGATACCAATTCATTCAGATCAAGCGAAAAAAATTTCTTTCGCTGTTTTTCCTTTATCTGAAATCCAATGCTGCTTGAATGTTCATCCTTTGAGTGGTACACCTAATTTTCAATAAGAGACTTAGTAATTAAACATTTTTATAACAATTTAAAATAATATTTTACATTTTAGGATATTTAAAGCCAAGACAAAATCCTATTTTTGTCAATGTTGAATATCAAGCATTGCGTTATATCACTGCAACATTCCAAATTCAGTTGTTTATACCCGAAATGTGTAAATCGCCCTTCCTGATCAATTTTAACGCACAAACTTATCCTGGTCTTGAACGGTAATAGTTTTATTTCATTAATTTTAAGACTTTATTTATGGTATATTTTATATTCTAATGTTAATTAATCGTCGAGAGAGAAGTTGGAAGAAATGATTAAACCTCTTGAGAATCGGAAAGAGGCAAAAGAGTTCAAGAAAAACAAAAAATTAGATAATAAAATTGCTTCGCCTTCTTTAAAATTTTCTGAACAAAAAAAGGAAAAGAAAAAAGTTCAAAATAAAGAACAGAAATTGTTCAAGGATTTGGGCAAAATTCCCCCATATTCCTTGCATGGAGTCAATTTTATTATGAATACTCGTTTCAAAAATGGAAATAATGAATTCGAATTACGAGGTATGTACAGTTGAATTCTAAGGTATGTAATTTTTAAAAAGTGTCAATACGTAATAATATTTTTTATATGTATTAAAAATAGGCATTTCTTTAAATGATCATAAATTTAACAGGCCCTCTCAATATATACATGTGTGATTCAATGAAGGGAAAAATATACCACCAAAATGAATTTCTACAAAAAACTGAAAAACTCTTGAAAATGAATGAAAATGCAAGAAATAATCATAAGCCAAAATTAGGTGAGAATTTTTCACAGTCTTACAAAGAAAAATTTGGCTCGATTCTTGCAGAACGAAAGCAACATTCTTTTGAGTATAGAAATAACATTATAACAACACCGAATGAAGAATTGCTTCAGAGAAAAAAAGTTGTTAAGATTAGACAGCGAACCCTCAGATCATACACAGAAGTAATTTTAGTTTAATTTAATTTCTTTTAATTTTAATGAAATAAATAGATATTGTCACATGTTATGAGTAAAAATTATTTTTAATTGTTTCAGAATTTGGAGAAAATAACTCTACACGAGATAAGCTGTGACTGGTTTTTACGATATAATATTATTGCTCCTTTTATCCAAGCCTCAAGAGTAATAATTTTGAAAAATCGTTTAAAGAAAATTTTAAATCACCTGAAAAAATTGACTCCAGAAATTATTGACCGAATTGAGAAGTTATCTGATAAAAATTTCAATTACGAAGGACAAAAAAAATTAAACTAATAAATAAAAAACATTATATTTATTTTAGTTATAAAAATTACAACTGCAATGACTGCAATAAAGAAAAAATTCAAATTCAAATTTTCCCGCCTAAAAAACCAATCGTTACTGCTTTATATGAAAGAACCTTTATATATATAACAGAAATCAGAATTGCCAAAAAAATACACTATACAAGTGTTGCTGCTGGAGTAGCTTCTTTTATCATGTTGATTACAAGTTTAAACTGCTTTACATTCTTTTAACTGTCCGGAAAGTTTCCTAGAAATTTTCAAACTTGCAGGGAAAATTCTTTCCGCGAGGGAATATTGCATTGCGTCACTCTGGCAACATTGGATTGGACTCCCACTCCCACTGCTCTTAGTTCTGTCGGCGGAATTGGAACGCGAGTTGTTTGTTTGTGCCCTGCCCATTCAGTGCTTTTGCGCGATTATTTCAGTTGTATTCATATTTATATTATATTATATTATTATATAACAATATATAGTCCACAATTTGAAAAGGTAAGTCGCTCGAATTTATCTTTTACGGATGAGAAATTAACGGTATGGTAGACTTCAATGAAAATCTACGTCAAACATCACACACCCCAGAACCACTACGGCACTACCTGCTCCGACTCCGAAAGTTGTCAGTGAATGAAGTGACAGAAGTGCTGATGCCGATCGCTTTTTTTCGATAAAATTGATCTAACACATTCTTAACGATTCTTGAAAATCTGCACAGAAAAAAATGTCAATTTTTCGAAGAAAAATGGATTGAAAGTGAAGGACTTTAAGTGAAGGAGTTTTTTAAAAGAGATGTTTTGTTTTTTGTTTGTGAAAAAATTTCTTCGGGACGCTGTCAATTCTTGTCGCAGGATTTTTTAAGAGTTCTAACCGATTCAACTGCAGTTTTAATTTAAATCTCGAAGAGAGATTCGAGGTGCGTCAGGTGGTTTTTGTGATTTTGGAGTAATAAGGTTTCTCTTAAGGATAAGAGGGATAAGACAATCGGTTAATATAATTCCAGAAAATAATTGTAAAAATAGGTCTGTTTATAACTAAGTTTCACCAATATCTTTAATTTAAAAAAAAAAACGAAAGTTTCATGCTCAATTTTCATGATGAAAAAGGTCTTAGTGGACTTGGCTAATAATAATTTATTTTTTGTACATAGTTCATAAAAATTAAAGAAATTCTTGAAAAGGATTTAGTCCGATTGTGACTATAGATATTTGGTGCGGGGTCCTTTATCATATTTTTATATTTTCGTTGAGAAAACCTGTAAAGTTACATTTCGCATGGTTGCCGGTGAAAAAATAAGTTTGAGATAATAAGAGTGTAGTTAGACTGTTCAAAAAATTTTCTTGGAGACATTTTTTTGGTCCAGGTATCATTTTTAACTGTGTATTCTATTATGTAAATTGTGGCATGTTTTTAGAAATTATGAATTTTTTATTCATTTGAATACCTTCTGCATTATTTTTGAATGAATTTTTTTATAATTGAAGTACCTTATTAAATTTTTGAAATGTATTTGTGGCAAAAATAGTTGACTGGAATTTCAACAATGTGGATGATATTATTCTTCTTGGTGTATTATTAATGCGACATGCAAGCTTTTGTGTGATAAGGGGCTGTGCGACCTTCGCAATTGAAAACGTTAGAGGTATGTACAATAGGCACGAGAAGTTTCAGTTAATAACATTCTTAACATCAGCAAATTTTTCTGTATCTAAATAAACTACAGTTTCCTCATGAGAGTCTAAAAATCGACAGATTCCGATTCTAATGGAATGGAGAGAACGTTGAAACTCATGACCTTCGCATTTTAGCGAATTAAGTCTCTTCGAATGCCTCCGGGTCTTAATGACGTCACTTCCCAAAGTGGAAGTCTCCACACGTTTGAAGTCTCAAAGGAAAAAAAGGGAGAAAAATCTTCTTATAGTATCAGTTTCTCCTAAAATGAACTAACGAAGAGAAGGAGAACTTCAAGTTTTCAACAAATGCTCCTTTCTCTATAGCTGCTAGCTAACTTCTGGCGAGGTTCACGTTTGATGTTAGTTAGACTCGTTTCTCCGTTTACTCAATGCCTCACTGGGGGACAAACCTGCAATGAAAGTGTGCCACTGGCTTTATATACTCACGCCACGCGTTCGGTACTTTCTTGCTAGAGAACTCCTTATCGAATTAACTTCTTAAAAAGACAAGACCAAATGTCCTCAGATCGCATTAGGAAATAATAACGCTACAATTTGTAATCGGATGACCCCAATTAGCACCACTTATCACAGGTTTGACTTCTCTATAACAATTTTAATAGACCATAGCTTTTAAAGATGATAGTAGTGACAGATATTAATTTATTTAGATTCGTGACTGGAACTGATTTGTAATTTATAAGGGTCTTTGATCTTATATCAAGGTCTTCAATTAAGAATTAAGATTTAAAATTAGGAGTTGAAATATTTGAAGATGCAATTTTATTTAGTTAAGTCTCCCGCTCTAACACAGTTACGTGGATCTGTGTTGCCAAAATTACTCCTAGCCATCTGGAGCGATTGATCAGGAATTTTACGAACCATTAAACATATCACAATTCCCACCTACGAATCAGTCTAGTGTTCTGAATTAGATTCTCTTTCCTAAAAACGATTCGCTTTGTCATAATATTTACGAAAGATATTTGTTGATGGTTATTTACGCCTTTCATCTTTAACCTAGTTATTTAACCAAAGAAACCTGCGGAGTTTTCTATTTTTCAAGTTTCTAAAAGTTTAAAGGAAATTGTGGTCTTTTTATTCTTCACACACTTCCTTGCTGCTGTTTTCCATGCATCACTGATTAGGAGGTTTAGGCTCTAAAAATGTTTGTTCCACAGGCCTAAATAATCTAAATTGAATCTAAATGCTTCTTAAATAGGTTAAATAAAAAATGATTTACCTTTTTTTTTATGAAAATAATAGAATTGGTTTCTCTAACATTGTTAGTATTTACTCTATGGTTGGGAATTAAATTATGCAGTTTATGTAGGTTTACGAGGAGAAGCGACTGTAGAATTACTAGAGGCGAGTATGCGAATAAGACTGGAGGAGTGGTTGGCGGGGGCTTTAATAGCGTGACCAAAGTTTCAATGAACTTGGAATAGGGAATTACGATCGTAGTATTCTCATAACTGTGCCCCATACTGTGCTACCATGTGACCTTCTATCGAGATCTATTTTTGAACTGTGGCGCAATATGCTCGAATAATAGTTTTTTTCCACTAGTGTAAGTATTATACATAATCGGATTAGAAATAAGAAACTTCATAGTGTTTTCACTTCTGCGGAATTCATCTCTCACACTCACAGGTTTGAACTCCTCTCTGACACTAAGAAAACTATCCAAAGGATAATCTTAGTCTCAAAGAAACTCATTGAAATCATTTGCCTAATCCACTTGTCTCCCTTTTTTCAGAATAGCCTGGTAATTTGGTTAGAGGAGGAATATTTTTTTAACTTGAAGATCTGTTTCATGACATGCGATGCATTGAAGACAATTACGACCCACCAAGTGCAGATCACAAGCTGTGAATCATTCGTGCCATTCCGAGATGCTTTACGAAGCTATAAGTGACTCCTGCTCGTTTCTTTTGTATTCTGCAGTATTTACCGGAAGTGGTGGAGGCATTTGTAAGAACGTGATAGTGAGTCGAGGCGTGGTCATACTCATTGCACCAGAGTCTGTAAACTCTCTGACACCTCACAATAAACTGGGAAACATGGTAGTGTTAGTCTAGATATTGTCCTCTTCTTTTAAAATCTACTGGACTGTAGTTCCTTCTGATTTGCATTGTATCTATCAGTTTACGCTTCAGAGAATTCGGCAAGGTGGATTCAGCAATGGCCCAGTCTTTAAGGCCAAGGTATCCGTTCAAACAGAATTAAATAATTAGATGAAGTCTTAGGTTTTTTCTTCGATTTTTGACGTGGACTTCAAAGCTTGAAAATTTGCAACATTTTTCTACAATAAAACTTCTGTATGATAAAAATTTATATTTTATAAGCAAGGATTCATTTTGGCAACCCATATAGCGTACTCAACACGACATTGACATATAATCCAGGGGGATTGGTGCTTTTAAAAACTTTTTCAGGTTTATAGCTCTCAATTATTATCTTCCTCTGTTCTCGTTAAACACTGATTGGACCCCCACAGGCACTCAGGCAATTATGAATCATAAAATCTGGGTACCGAGTGAAAGGATTTAAATTTCAAATCAGATTTTATTCTTTGGATCCTGGAGCAGAACCCTTTTTTATAAAGATGGTTGTTTTTTTCTTCTGCTTTATTTCTTTTTTCTACTTTTATCTTAAGGCTGATTTAACATCCATTGTCATGAGGATCTTAATCGTGTCGTAGTCATCTTACGATGGTCGAGTTTTGCCCTAAGCATCAGTTTGCTCGATTGTCTCATATATACATCATTTTCGCGACCAGCCAGCCACAACCAACACGCACACTGCACACTTCCGCCATCAATGAAAGTAAAGAAGGAGTGTAAATCAATACATGCGGCGTCTCTGACTGTCTGAGGGTCGACTTTCGGGGAGCTCACTCAAAAATCCGATATCACTTTCCTGTCCTTCAATTCTGACAAATTCTGACGAGTTTATTTAGATTCGAACATTTTTTATGGTTTTTAAAAGCTTTTTAATTTGCAACCGATATTTCAGTTATGAAAAATATATTTCTTTACAATTCGGATTTTATGTTTACTTATTGCAATTTATTATATAGTCAACAGAAAGTTCGAGTAATGTTTAAGGATGTGTAAAAGGAATTACCTACTGGCATTGCCACGGGAAAAAATATGTTTGCAAAAATATCTTCCCCACCTTTCTCCCTCTGAGCATCCGGCCACAATAAAATGAGAAAATTGAATTAATTGGACGGTAGATTCCACACGAGCTAGATCAATGCTGGTAAAAGTTCAGGATGTATAGAAATGGGAGTAACTATTTCCTTATTTTTTGTAAAAATTAAAAGTTCATTTATTTCCTGATTATAGTTTTGTTTTACAAATTATCTCCATAGATAACAATACTATACACATTTACTTTACTTTACACGCTTACTTTTTATGAAAACATCACTTATAACAGACTACTTGTTTACTTTACTTTTCATTAAAGCATCATAATAAAGAATCGATGATACATAACTAACGAGGGAAAAAAAGACAATGACTAACTACAAAACCATTGTTGGATTTTATGAACTATTGAGCTTAAAGTAACTATAAGAGAAATTTTCGAATGGTAACGTCTCGAGTATGGGAACGTGAGTGCTATCGTTAAATATAACCCGTCCCACATAATATAATCTTCCCAGCTTTTTCAGCATTATAAGTGTGAATAAGCGTCCCACTGAGTTTCGAGTCTGATGTCGAGAACGAAAATTAATTTTTCAATCTCATCAAGCACGGAAATGCGTGATTCAGAAAACCTGCTCCTGATATTGCTCACATCAGAATTAATCGCCAGGAACTATTGAATTGATATAATGTGTGTCATGCTCGTAATTATAAATCATAAGTTATAGTTCGTAATTTCGTGCCAAGTGAGCGTAGCCATGACGAAATTCTTTTTCTTTGGACACGAATGAAATTCTCCAAATGTTTTCCATCTGTTCAGATACCCTGTGGTCTTTTCTTCTCTCTTCCTGATTGGTTCTTTCCTCTTCTTTTTCTATTGTTGAGAATGCAAGAGGAAGAAGATAACGGTTTGGTAATTTAAACACGGAATGCAGTTGCATGATAGAATATAGTTTGGCATAAAATTATCTTTATATTCTGAAGTTATTTTTGTGGAATTATGTAGTTCTAAACTAAAAACTTAAAATCTTTCGCCTCACCAATGCAGAGTCTAAAAACTTTTTTACCACTGAGATACCACCTTTGAAATAAACCGTGTACCTTTGAAAATAAAAATCGTCCCTAAGTATAAAAGCAGGAGGATTTCACCCCCGCGAGGTAAAAAATAAAAAAGATGTATGAAGGGAAGGAAAAGAGCGGGTACGACAAAACCTTTGGAAACGAGTCTGAAGCATGTGATTAAAGTCCCTAAGCCGCGCAGTAAAAATTATATCGTTTCTAGCTGCTTTTTTGCCATATGTCGACTCGCCATTTTCGCGAAAACACGCATGTGAATGAGTCTGGATAGGGCAAACATGTATATGATCTGTAGTTGTATATACATAACATACATATGTACATACATTGTAAAAATGTACAAGAAATCGAGCTGAAAGATGATCTTTTCTATGGCAGTTACACATCTTACTACAGACGAGCTCTAATTCGTCGAATTCCACCCTTTCACGACTGAGACACTCAGATAATTACTCTTTTCTGCAAGAAAACAAAGAAACTGAAACTCATGTCACGCTCATTCTAGTCTAGAATTATGGAAGTAGAGTAACTTTCTTTTATTCTCGTTTTCTGACTATAGTGTCAATTAAATCTTATCACTTCCTTACCGCATTTTGAAGCGATAGAATTCTATTACATGATTGAAAAATATTGAAAAAGAAATCAAATGAATGAGATGTTAAATTCCCCTTATATAAGAAAAGTTCTGGTTTAACATTCTGGTCAATATAAACAAATTGCAGAAATGTACCCGATATCCGGAATTTTAAGAGATTTCAAGTGACTTTAATGGTTTTCGAGGGATTTAAAAATCAAAGAAAAAACTTTGAAATATCTTCTTAACTAGAAGCATCTAGTAATTTTAACCAGAACTTTTTTTTAGTGTTGCATGGGGCTCGGGTATATTTTTAGCTTTGGTGTCGAGTCTTTTTTCGTCAATAGCCTCTATCGATTAAACAATCATTTGTTTTCGAGGAATGAGAATGCGAGATCGAGTATAGAATCGACGAAAATTTCAAATTTCAAATTGCTAAAAGCGGATTAAATGCTATATTTATTTCTGAATCTTTGAGCACTCGACTGACTATTTGTTCATTCATGTATGGCTTGCCAAGTTGAGCTGAGGTTGATAATCTCAGCTCAATCGACTTAATTTCTTTTATATCCGTTTCAAAGAATCCCGTATATTGCAGCTGCTAATAGCTTCGTGGATTTATTTCCACTAATGGTAGTCTGACAAATCTTAATATACATTTTTCACAGTGAGAAGTCTTTTACAAAGTACTTTGATAAGTTCAGGAGGAAGAACTGCTTGAAGATAATTTTGACGTGGAAAATTATAAATGGATTGAAGCCTTCAAGTTTCTCATTAAAGTCTCGGAATTTTTTATTTAAGGTATTTTACTCTACAAGCTTTGGAAGCCGTAATAGAAAAGATCTTACACGCTTGGAGAACATTCACATGGACACATTTTATTACAAGTTTTTAAGTGTGAGTGGGCGTGTGGCGAATTACACGACCCTCGTTGACAATCCGCCCTTTGACACGAGACTGAATGGATCCAACGCTTCTGTTAGACTCGTCGACGAAAAGATTCTTTCAGAGATCGAAAAGAATCGTGCACGTTTGCTGGAAGGGATTTTAAAGTTTAAACTGCTCCCTATAACGAAGATAGAATTGGTTGGGATTGGCGGACGCAATTCAAGCCACCAAACATATATTATAACTGATAGTTTCAAAATTTTAAATTGAAAGCATTGATAATTGTACACTTTGATCTTGAGTGTTTTCCAAATCTAACAAATTTTCGTAATTTTTGAAATCAACGAGGCTTGACATTTTTAGCCACTGAATTTTTATACATATGAATTTATTGAAGTGAAGATGGAAAAGAGATCGTCATCCGTAATGGACCATTGCGTCGATGAATGCATTGAATCAACCGTTTCTAGTCAAATTGAATCGTTCAGAATAGTAATACTATGGGAATCACGTCATCGTTGTTCGTGTCTGGTATATTACCTCATCAACCTCGTAAACGAACGTGTGTAAAGGTCGCTATGCCCCAACGATGACAACACCTCACAAACCGAATTTAGACCAAAAACTACAACCAAATATTAGAATGCAGTCAGCCTTCACTTGAAGTCTTTTTCTCTTATTAATGAATGATTTCCCAAAAAATTCAATGTGATTCAAGGCTATCTTTTTAGATATAAATTTAATGAATTGATATTTTTATCGGTTCTTTCAATTTTGCAGTCCAATTTCTAACGTTTAATTAATTAATTTAAATACTTCTGGGTTTGAAATGTCGGTCTCAATTGAGTATTAAAACTGCTAAAAGATAGAGATCATTTAAAAATAAAGACATAATAAAATTATATGACGAAAATAAACGGCACCTGTTAACAGATGCCGGACTATAAAATTCCAGAAATTTTATAAAAGTGAATTAAAAAGACGGTGGGAGCTGAAACCAAGTAAACTCCCATGCAAATGAGACTTGAGTGCCTATTTTTAAACCTGCTGGATAAATTTGAACGGTGTTTAAGTACTGTAGATCGTAAAACGTGCTTGATGTAAGTTATAAGAAACAGTCAATTCGATCATTTACCCTTTTGCAATTAGTTATGCAACCCGCCACTCTTTACACAGATTATGAACTTTTTATGGAACTAATTTGATATGGTGTTCTTGATAAAACCTTTTGTTCTGTGTTCTTGACAGGAATGTGAAAAAGTGTGAAAAGTGTTTTTCAATGTCACATTTTATCAGCGTTTGTCAACGATGAGTCGTCTTCATTTTTATCTGAGAAAAAGCTGAAATCGATACACATTTCAAAACCAATATTATTTTACGTATTAGGCGAAGTTGACAATAAAATTCGTTTTTGTGGAAATAGAATTTCAAGACTTAATTTCTAATTCAAAACTATTCTATTCTATGTCGATGTTAAAAAAAATAATTTATTAATTATAATTGATTTATAAAAATAATAACCCGAATATATATATATATTTTTTTTCCTAATTATAATTAGAAAATGTTATCTGCTGAAGTAAAACTTAATTTTCTACGTGACTTTTTCCTTTGTTTTGTTTTTTTTTTCTGACGAGGACGGGAATGTTAATGAATATTGAATTAACTCGACAGCAGTACTGATTCCCTGTAATTGAGTCTGCTTTACAATGTCATTGCGTAAGGTTGCATTCGTCGTGTTTGCTAAAGCGATTGGAATCAGCCTATCCCTGAACACTGAGGCGTAACAGTAATAGTTATCCATTCTAAATAATTTATGATTATTAAGAAATTAGGAAAATCTATCATTTACAAAAAAATCACATTTGTAATCAAGGGTGTGTATCCGTGAAATTAAGTAAGGGTCTGTGAGGCACACAATCGATAAATCCTGAAACGGAAGTAGGTGGAAGCAAAAAAGTTTATGGTCTCTCTATATTGAAATGCGAGTCGTAGAAACTCGATTCCGTAATTAAACGTTAACGGTAATTGATGCTTATATATTTTTGGAGTCCTTTTGACCTCGTTTTAGGACAATAGGTGCGTTTTTCTGGAATGACTAATTGATAAATTTAGACGGTAATTAGGAAGCAGTAATTAAATAATTAAAGCTAATGTCGGTGATGTAAATATAATGGTGATGAGAAGTTCGTTTATGGTACTCTAAATCTAAAATTCGTCAAAAACTACTAACGAAATGACGAAAATTTGTCCACTAATTAAATTAGTAAGCATTTCTACTAATTCAATTAGAGAATGAATATTGTTAGAATTAGAAGTGTAGTATTTTTGTACAGCAAACTGTGGTATGGGAAGTTGAGAATATTATTCGTTATAGTCTTGAAAATTAAAAACAAGAAGTTGAAAGTTTATTTCGAAATCTTGTTGAGGAAATAATTAGAAAGGAGAGTTTTGGGTAATTTTAGTGTAGCCATTATGAAGAGACGCTTGGTTGAGTGGGAAGGTTCACTTATTGTCTATAGTCTCTTTGCTGGTGGGATCTCGAATCTTGAACCGTGTCTGAAAACGGTGTCTCAAGAGTGCAGACTGCAGACGAGTCTCGAGCCTCGAGGAGCGATTCAACTTTCTCATTTTGCCGTCGTAGACACACTTTATAGAAAATAGTTATAGAGAACAAATACAATCCTTCTCGTCAAGTTTAGTAATCTGCCTGCAAAAAAGGTCATTGGCCTGTTACTTGCTTCTCTTATGCAAGTTTCATGCGCATCTCATCAAATGTATTTATATTCCTTGACCTTTATAGAATCTTTTGATAAAATAAACAAGATTGAGACAATTCCAAATTCTATATATAAAGAATAAAACCCTCATAATTCCCAAAAACTCTATTCGAACTCATAATTTCATTAAATAATTATGTAAAAGAAAGTCCAGACTGCTTAGAATCTAATGTATATTTTATTACGTTTTTCTTACTCAATATTTATTATTCTGCCTATAGCTTGAGCTCGTGATAGAATTTAAATTGAACATGTGTTGAAGTTTGTGCTGCTGTTTCAGAATTTAGACTTCGTAGAAAAACCTGTCACAAGTTTCGTTTGTAGCGTTTTCGTATATGATAACATAAATAAGGCAGAGTCCATAAAAGTATTGATTAAGTTTATCGCATGATTCTTTCTAATTAGAGCAAAATCTAACAAAGCGTAGTAATTCCAAAATGTCATGCGATCTATATTCGTACCATCCGGTCGAAATTGTATTCTCAGAAAAAGAAAGGAAACTGAAATTAGACTCTAATTTTTTCTATTAAAATTTCTATCTATCTCTAATAAAAATAATTGATCTAATGCAACTTTTGGTTTTCAGGCTGAAATATGCCGGAGGAGCGTAAACCAAGCGTGGGGGTGGCAGAGGTGACTGCGGAAAATGGAACTGGGACCACTTCGCCTAATAAAAGCCCTGTCAATAGAGGAAAAATGGCAGTGGCGAAGATCACTTTGCTTGATGGCACAGTAAAGGATTTTCCGATTGAAGTAAGGTTCACACAAAAATAAGTTATAAAAATATATATGATTCTCGTAAGAACCTCCTATTAATTTTTTTTTTTTAAAGAGAAAAGCAAAGGGCCAAGAGCTCCTGGACAAAATATGCCAGAGCATGAACCTTCTTGAAAAGGACTACTTCGGCCTCATTTATGAAGACAAGCACGATCCGAGAAATTGGCTTGACCTCGACAGGAGGATTTCCAAATTCCTGAAAAGTACGTTTAGAGACTAATTACTTTCATTTACTTTAATGTCTCCAGGTATAGAAACCAGATAGAAACTTGACGCCAAACTTAATTTACATTTATAATTATATTCTTTGTTGATTGTATTGCAGATGACCCGTGGAAATTTAACTTTGAAGTTAAATTCTACCCACCGGATCCAGCGCAATTGCAAGAAGACATTACACGCTATCAATTGTGTCTACAAATCAGAAATGACATCATGACTGGACGTTTGCCGTGTTCTTATGTCACCCATGCTCTCTTAGGATCTTATTTGGTACAATCTGAATTGGGCGATTATGATCTGGAGGAACATGGAAAAACTTACCTCAAAGACTTCAAGTTTGCACCCAAACAAACCCCCGAGTTGGTCGAAAAAGTTATGGAACTTCATAAAACTCACAAGTGAGTTTGCGATGCTTTATTCGGCTTAAGGATGGACATGAATTGTTTTAGAATATTTTTAAAATACAATATTAAATCATTTCTTTAGGGGCCAAACTCCAGCGGAAGCGGAACTTAATTACCTCGAAAACGCAAAAAAATTGGCGATGTATGGCGTAGATCTTCATCCAGCAAAGGATTCCGAGGGTGTAGATATAATGTTAGGAGTTTGTTCCTCAGGACTTCTTGTTTTTAGAGACAAACTCAGGATAAACAGATTCGCCTGGCCGAAAATTCTCAAGATCTCCTATAAAAGACACAATTTCTACCTGAAAATCAGGCCCGGAGAGTTCGAGCAATTCGAATCTACTATCGGTTTCAAACTTGCAAATCACAGGGCTGCTAAAAAGTTGTGGAAGGTCTGTGTTGAGCACCATACTTTCTTCAGGTATGTGTTACGTTTTATTGAATATATATATAATGAAATTAAATTAAATCTGAGGTGGGCATTAGTATTTAAACTTTTTTAATACAGGCTCACGAGTCCGGAGCCTGTAAAGAAGGTGGGACTGATACCTCACTTAGGATCCAATTTCCGATTTTCGGGAAGGACTCACTACGAGACTAAGAAGGTCCCGATCGACAGACAACCTCCCAAATTCGAGAGATTCCTAAGTGGTCGACGAATCACATCTCGTAGCATGGATGGTATAAATTTGTTTGTCTTATATAAGTTGATAACTTTTCAAGTTTTACTATTTGTTTTTAAAAATAAAATGATAATACTTACTCTTTTACAGCAGATTCTTTTGTTCTATATTTATGTATACAATTTTTGTATATAATTTTTGAAAATCAATTTTAATACAGTGTGACCCTTTCGCTCAGCTTTAGGTGGTGCAAAGCAAATAGAACCTTATGGTTCGGAACCTAGTAAGCGTCATACTATGAGCTACGAGCCCGACACAATTCCTGATATGGAACACATAGACCAACGACCTAGTCCCATCAAGAAACAAAAAGAAAAGGTACCGTGTAAAAAATATTTTACCAAAGAAGACTTGTTCTTATTTGAAGAAGTAAAGCCGCGGAACGGGTTTGTTAGTCGTTCAGTAATCGATAGATATTTCACCGACCATTTCATTAGTTTCTCACGGTTTGCAATTCATCAATAAAATCCATTTTTGTATTGATTTTTATAATTTTTTCATTATTCATGCGTAAATAACAAAACTTCTTTGATAGTATACGTTTCATGTATGCACAAAGTCTCAAGATTGAAATATCGGAATCAGCGAATTTTTTTCGCATGGAATGCGAATAGGACGTTCTTGCATTTTTTCTGTGTGGCATATTTACATGCAACATCATTACAGATACATAAATAATTTTATTATTAAGTTTTTTGTATTATATGTTATTTATCTTATTTATTCTTTTATATTTTATTTCGATTTAATATTTGGAAAAAAAACGGTTTCATGGTATTTCGAAAATGTGCAACACCAATTGGCTCACTTTATAAATGAATTAAATATGATTTCGAAAAGTAAAATTATTTTTTCTTCTGCTCTTTGTTTTTTGTGTGAATCTTTATTTTATTAATTACCGTTAAAGCAGTTTAGTTTTGTCAACTTGGCGCTCACGTTAATAAATATTTTTTACTAAAATTAGGTAATTTACCTACTTTTCGTATAGATGACGGTAAATGGCCTAGTTTTAGTGAAAAATATTTATTATTGCAAGCGTGAAGTTGGCGAAACTAAATTATTCTTACGGTAAAATATCGCATGCCCTTAAACAGTATTTTAAAGTATTTTCTTCATTTTGTCAGTTAAAATTTGTAAAATAATTAAAGAAATTTTGTTTAATTGATTAGCAGATTTGATCTCAACTCATAAAATCGAGCTCTATGGAATTAGAGATGAATCACGCAAAATAAAATCGATTAAATTGCTTTGTATGATACATGCACTTTAAAAATCGATCACCGAGCTTTTACGATTGAGAATTTTATTTTTAATGATCTCCTCTTTAGTCTGTAGAGCTTTAATTATTAAATTAACTGACACATAACTAACACCAATAGCTCACACGAAAAACAAGTGCCGGAACAACATCAGCTAGCAGTACCAGTAGCCTGGAAGGGGAATACGATGCTAATCGTGGCAATAAGGTATTAAAGTACATATTTAGAAATCACCCCCATCGTGTGAAGTTAAACATTTATGTCGTATTATTGTTAATAGCTATTTATCTACCAAGTCAGTGGCCATTTGGTGTTTTCATTTCCTTCGGTGCATGCCGTTGTCTTCCATTGTGCAATATTCCTTCGTCAATGCCTATTATCAACTTAAAAACTAAAAATAACACTAGAGAGATATCTTTATTTAATTTACAGAACTTACAACATTAAGATCAATATCTTCGTTTCTTGGAAATGAATAGAAATTACAAGAGACTTTCGCATCAGAGAAATTAAAAAAAGAAAAATAGATTAAATTTGTAATTAATAGGCATGGACGTTTTGCACGGCGTACTCGTTTAGTGTTGCGTTTAGATCAGGTAATATTTTATTAGATTGTTAATTGAATATACTGATATATGTTATTTGATAAAAAAAAATTGGTAGAGTAAAGTAGTTGCCTACCGCTTGTTGCATGAAGCGAAGCGTGATTGTGTACTCTAATTGTAGAAACCGGTCGGAGGGATTGCGGTCCTACCGCCCGGTGGTATTTCCAAGAAGAAGAAGGATTCGAAAAACGAAAGCGAGAAGGAAAACCATAACGATCTCAACAAATCTGATTTAATTAATGAGAGCTCTGTTCTCGAGAGCATTGACGAAAAGTCACCCAGTAAAAAGGACAAAAAGAATGATAAAAAATCCCCCGAAAAACCTGCGAAGGAAAAGAAAGAGAAAATAAAGGTAAGTAGTCCGCTTTAATGTTTTGGTAGCTAGTTTCCTACACTACAAATCACTTGATTCAAACTTCATAGTTTGACATTTCAGGGTTGCTACAGACAAAAATTCATAAACATCAAAACATGTTCTTATTTTTAAAATCCAACTGAAAAGCCGAAGTTATGTATCAATCCTGTAACATCTTTTTGCACCGCTTTGATTATTATTGTCAGTAGAAATATAATTTCTAGTTGTAAATTTTTCCCAATAATACCCAATAATTTTAAACCCGCCAACTTGAAAGCTCCCATTTTTTAAACATCTCACACACTTGAGTACAGTATTCCATTTTTTTATGTTCGCTAAAAAAGAGTCCAGTCGGTGGCTTCCTCTTCGGTAAAAAGGAGAAGGATGATAAGCAGAAAAAGCAGAAGAAGAACAAAGATCTCGACGACTCCAAAGACAAGTCTGACGTAGAATCGAACCTTTCAGTATCCGAAAAAGCGCCAACAACTCCAAATGAAAAATCCGATCCTGAGAAATCAATCGGTTCTCCAAACCTTCCAAATCTACCAGGTTTCACAAAACCCTATGAGTATGAAGAAACCGCATCTTCTCCAACTAAAAAAGCACCTACTTCTCACGGATTCTCTTACGAAGACAGAGCAGCTTCTCCCGGAATTCAAAATCAACAATCACCAACAGGTACGGGGAAAAAAGCAACAGGTCTTGCTTTTAATTATTCTCCTGGGGAGAAAGAAAAGGTTGCAGAATCTGCTGAAAAACGAAAGGCCAAAGATGACGGTAAAATTGTTGAGAATAAATTTCCCGTTGAGTTGAAACCACCAGCTGGATTGAAAACTCCAGGCCTCAACTATGTAGAATCTGCAGGTTTGAAAGAGCAGCAAAAGGATAAGGAAAGCCCAGAATCGCCTTCAGGTGCAGATGAAACAAACGCGACCTCTGCTTTCCTTGCTGGTGAACGTCAAGCCCAGATTGCAACAGCACCTGTTGTTCCCGTTCCAGCTCCAGGGAAGTCAGACCCTGAATACCACGTTCTCCCATTACCTGACGGCTCAAAAATAATCGGTGGTGTAATATTCACTAAGGATGGCAAGCCACTCGATCAGAATAGTCTCGGTGCAGATAATTCTAAAATAATAAATGGAAAGGTCTGCGGGAAAGACGGAAACCCATTGAAGAAGGGAGATTTTGGCCCTCACAGTCTTCACATTACTAACGGACTTGTAGTTGGAAAAGACAACAAGCCTTTCAATCAACAAGTTCTTGGAACTGATAACAGTTCAATAGTCAACGGTCTCATCTGTGGAGCTGATGGCAAACCTTTAAACAAAAGATTCCTTGGTCCGGATCACACGCTCGTCAAGGATGGGAAGATTGTTTCCAAGAATGGAAAACCTTACCAGCAAAGCCAGCTCGGATCTGACGGAACTTTCATAAAAGAAGGTCTTATCTTTTCCCAAGATGGAAGACCTTTAACTCAGGGATCCTATGGAACTGACAGCAATTACATCGTCGGTGGCATCGTTTGCAACAATGTTGGGAAACCCTCTACGCAGAATGCTGTTTTACCAGACTCTACTTACATCAACGATGGGTTAATTTACGGAAGAGACGGAAGACCTCTAGCTAGTGGGAACCTCGGACACGAAGGTCTTTACGTAACAGAGGGAAAAGTTTACTCCAAAGAGGGAAAACCAGTCAAACACGTGACTTTCGCCTCTGATGGCTCGAGTATCAAAGACGGAATCGTCTACGGCAAAGACGGAAAGTTCCTGAATCAAGGATCCCTGCTACCACATGGCGCACATCTGAAAGAAGGAAAGGTTGTTAGCAAGGATGGAAAGTCAATAAAACACGCGTACTACAAACCTGATGGTAGTTTCGTTAAGGATGGTGTTCTCCATGGAAAAGATGGAAGACCTTTGAACCAAATTCCTTCGATTGTTGACGGAGCCTTTGTGAAAGAGGGTTTACTCTATGATAAAAACGGAAGATTGCTGAACCAGAGTCTCTTCAAAACGGACAACAAAGCGATTAAGGATGGAGTTATCTGCGATGAGAAAGGATCGCCTTTAGCGAGTGGATCTTTAGGTATTGATGGACTTAGTATCAAGGATGGAGTCGTGATTGGAAAGGATGGGAAGCCAGCAAAGCAGGAATCATTCGGATCTAATGGAAATTATGTAAAGAAGGGAGTAGTTTATGCTAAGAATGGAAAGCCTTTGAATCAGGATTCCTTAATTCCCGAAGGATCTTCAATCAAAGAAGGAAAGATCTACTCGAAGGATGGAAAGCCTCTCAAGTTTGCTTTCTTCAAACCAGATGGTAGTTACATTAAAGATGGTTTTATCCACGGACAGGATGGAAAACTCCTGAACCTTAGTTCCGCTCTTCCCGAAGACAGTTTCGTCGCAAATGGGGTGATCTTTGATCACCTGGGCAAACCTTTGGATAAAGACACTTTTGGATCTGATGGATCGTACGTAGTTGGGGGTTTGATCTGCAACAAAGATGGCAAAATTATCGCTGAAGGTATCTTTGGTCCAGATGGAAACCAGATAAAGAACGGATTAATCGTCGGAAGAGATGGAAAGCCTTTGACTCAAGACGACAAAGGTCCTGATAATCTTGCCATCAAGGAAGGTAAAATCGTCGACGCTCAAGGCAAACCTAGAAACCAGGGATCTCTCCTTCCCGATGGTTGTTACATTCAAGATGGAGTTGTTTATGATAGGAACGAAATGCCTCTTAAGCAAGGAGCTTTCAGACCTGATGGAACATACATCAAGGATGGATTGATCTACGGGTGGGGAGGATTGTTACTAAATGCAGGATTTGAACTTCCGAATGGATTCTATGTGGAGGAAGGACGACTCTACGGAAAAGATGTCCAACCTTTAAATCACAGTTCTTTTGGAACAGACGGAGGGTACATTCAGAACGGCTTTATTTATGGAAAGGATATGAATCCTTTAAACCGAGGAACCTTTGGAAATGATGGAAGTTACATTCAGAATGGTTCCCTCTGTGGTGCTGATGGAAAGCCACTGAACAAGAAGGTCTCTACGATCACGATTAGCTTTGTGAGGTATGGTTTGGTTTGTGGAAAGAATGGAAAGCCTCTACAGAGTGGAAGCTTTGACAGCGAAGGTAGTGTGATCAAGAATGGAAAAATCTATGACAGCAAGGGACATCCATTAAATCAGAATATCTACGGTGCTGATGGATCTTTTATTAAAGAAGGCCTTATCTATGGAGCAAATGCAAAACCTTTAACGAAAGGAACTCTCCCTCCAGAGACGAGTTTCATTAAGAGTGGAAAGATCTATGATGCTAATGGTCAACCATTGAACCAGGAATCTTTTGGACCAGAAGGTTTGAGAGTTCTTCAAGGTGTTGTGGTTGATAAAGCGGGAAAACCTTTGAAGCAGGGTGTATTTGATTTGGAAGGAAATCTTGTTAAGGACGGAATCGTTCAGGCAGCGACTGGAAAGCCTTTAGATAAACATTATTCTGTAATCACAATTACTTTGGTGTCGAAGGGACTTGTTTGTAATAGAGATGGAAAGCCTGTTGCTAATGCTCCATTTGGAAGTGATGGAAGCTTTGTGAAGGATGGAAAGGTTTATAATAAGGCGGGCAAAACTTTGAATCAAGAGATCTTTGGAGAAGAGGGTGGATTTATCAAGGATGGAATTATTTTCGCTGAAAATGGAAAACCGATGGATAAAGAGATTCCGGAAGCTGTGGTTAAGGAGGAAAAGAGTTTGAGTAAAGTTGGACCTACAAAACCGAAAAAGGCTCCGATTCCCGTTACCATGCCGAAGATCGTTAAGTCGACGACGAAGCAATCAGTGATTAAGGATCTAGGAGGAGTGACGCAAAATATCGAGGAGAAGGTCGAGGATCTCACACCTGGGGGAAGTGGACAAGTCGTGGTAAACACGCACGTTAATAAGGTGAATTTTGAAATAATAGGTGAAAGGTGCTTGGGATTTTTAGAATGAAAAAAACGTTGATTATTTATATATAAAAGGCACGCCTGGAGGAATTATATCTATAAAAGGAAAAACTTAGCTTCCTAAAATAAAAATAATAATATTTTAATCTTAATATTCCTCTAGTGAGCACTCTATAAATAAATTAACCTTTGTCTATTTGTACGAAATATTGATATAAAGGTACGATATCAAGATTTTAGAAATCAGAGAAAGGAAAATTAATGAATGTGTGTTGAAAGCAAAAAAGCCTTTTTGAAACAAATAATAATTGATTGTAGTAATTTACATTTGATTTATTATGTTAGCTAAAACTATAGCATTATAGAATATTATTAGTATTAATTATCATGATAATGAGCTTCAAATGAAATTATTACATCCAAGCTTGGCTGCATGATCTTTATACATGTTATATATGTTATTTATGTACTTTGACAAGAATGTTGTATAATATTGCATACAATATTTTTAAATATTTTACAATACCTTATAATTTCTTCTATAAATATGTTTGAAACATTTTTTTCTTTTTGATGCTTGATATTAAACCAGTTGAATTTTATTACTTCTGAATGTATGAAAAATTAGAATCTAGATAAACTAAAACAACTGTGAGTAAAATTAGAATTTACGATAAATTTTTCATTTTATAATTTTTGTATTGTGAAATTTTTAAATCTTCAAGATTTCTAGTATATGGTGTATATTTGTTGATTATTAATTATAATCTAGATAGAAATTGCTGCTTTTTTGGAATCCTCTTAGTTTAAGACGCTATAATTCGAAGTAGTATTATTTAAATTTATTTTATTAAAAAAAAGCATTAGTTACTGAGTAGTTGTATTTAGGCAGAGGCAACTCCGGACGATGGTAAACCACCTTACATGACGGCTACAGCCGTTACTACTCGCACAGCAATGATGCACGAGAATCTAGAGAAAAATCAGAAGACGAGTCAGGTTTGTGAAATAAAGTTTTTTTTTAAATCAAATAATCTTTATTCATCAATCATTTTGAAATTCAAAACCAAGGACTCAAGAGAAGATAAAGTCTTAAGAGCCACCAAAAAGATCTATTACACAAACAAATTTAAAATTATCTTCTCTTGTGCTTTTGATCCATTATATTTGATTAATCATGTCATAATAATTTGATTTACTTTACGTAGCAGCTTGTTATCATTAATTTGTTGCAATAGGTAGAAGAAAAGACAGTAGCCCATACAACATCCACAAGTGCAACCAGACAAGAGCAACGAACTGTAACCCAGGAAGTAAAAACGACGAGTCACATCCTATCCGGAGATCAGGTAATTTTTGAAATCAATATGTTAAAACTTTTGAGTGATTTTTATGTCCTTGAATAGTGATTATTCAATTCTGAAGCATTTTTCCGGCATGACCAGCATTAATTTAATTCACACTAAGTTAAAAAATACATTTTTTATTTGTCTTTTTTTTGTATCAAAAACCGAATGCTAATTCAGCACTTTTGAGTGATTGGTGTTTTTAAAGCATTCCAAAATTAATTTTAATTGCTGCATAATTCGTAAAACCACTGGTTTTACCATGTTTATTCCACTATTCATTTTATATTGTTATAATATACTATTTATCAATTATTAATTAATTGTTATTTCATTTTTATTGATGTAATATGATTTAAATTATATATAATTGTTCATTTTTACATATATTTTCACTTCACTCTAACATGGTACACCAAAAGAATCACGAAGTCATTTTGACGTTGGGTACTAATATGCACATTTGTTAATAAGAACATGGGTAAAATATTAATACAAAACAATTCGAATTTTATAATAATATTAATAATTCAATTCCAATAATTATTTATAAATTCTTTATGATTTTTTTCTGTATTATTTATTAATGATTTAATTCTTTCTGAATAGAATTTTTCAAATCGGTTGATTCCTTTTCTTAATCTTTGTTGGAAATTACTTTTTATTTTAATTTTACAAGAAAGCATTTATTTTAATTTTAATTTTTTTAGGCTTTTCTGTTCTTTTGAAATTTAAATGAAATTAAGTAAGATTTTAATGATATTTTATTTAAATTTTGTTTATTTATGATTAATTTGTGTGGCTTGGCTAACCAATTGCATGCGTAGCTGTTCTCACGACGACATAGTACATCCAGTTCGAGCAGTGGTGATTCGGGTACACCAATTGATATTGACGAAGATCAACAGGCTTTCTACAATAAGTACTACCAGGTAAATCATTCATTGCTTGTAGCAATTTAACAAAGTACTTAAGGGCATATGTTATCTACCTTAAAAAAAGATTTAGTTTCGACAATAATAAATATTTGACGAAATAAAATATTTGTTCTTATGGTAATTGTCACATGCCCTTCAAGTGGTGCATAATTCATGTGCATTGTGGTAATTAATTTAGTATATAATTTTTAATAATACCATTGGTGTAATATCTATTCATTCATGAAAATTAAAAAGTTCATTATAAAACTCGTAAATATGAAAATCAAATTATTACAGAATTTTTTTAATTTCAAGGATTATTGTAAAATAAAAACTCTGGATGAGTAAATAAGAATAAAATTATAGGAACTATTTTATGAGTAGGAGAATGCAACATTTATTTAAATATTGTGGATTAGTATTTAAAGTCAGAATGATTAAAAATTTGATAATTTGTTTGCAGTATTCAAAATATGTTTAATTACTTTCATGTTAGACGTATTTTAATTTAAAGCAGTATTCTAATTTCAGCTGATATTACTGGTATGGTATAAAAATTTCATAAAATCACTTTCAATACCGAACATTATTAAATATGCATTTGCATGATTATGGTCTGTATTGCAATTAAAAATATAATCAACCCTACACCAGGTAAGAATATTGGTAAATTTTTCATATCCATGTATTGGTTTTTGAATAAGAATTTAAATTTAATTTAATTTGACTAAATAAATTGTTTTTCAGATTTTTTTTAGTTAACACAGTTTATAGAAATGGTTGAGCTCTTATCGCACTTACCAAAAGGATTTGTTTTTTTTTATATTGAATTTTTTTAAGTTTCACATAAGTCTAAAGCAGAAAACTGAGAATTTGATAACAATTGATCATTTTAAAAACTGATCTTGATTAAATATTAGTGAATTTATTGTTTCAAAATTTAAAGCATATCTATTTTTAATTATTTTACAGGGTGAACCGGCTGGTATAGTCGCAACTGAATCTCATGTTTTTACTGGCGAACCTGATAATAATATCACCACTACGACTACGGTTCCTCTTGTAGCAACCGAGACGCGGAAAGTTGCTCTGGAAAGTGAAGATGGAAATTACAGTGCGTCTGGAGAAATTGTCAGTTCACAAACCATCTCAAGTAAAATTCGCACCGTTGAAACGACAACAGTTAGTATTGTATAATTTTATATTGAAACATTGGAAATTTTTAGACTTGAAATTTGGATTGTAAAGTTCTAAATGGAAACTAATGATTTATTTTCTTTTTGTTTCAGTATAAAACGGAACGAGACGGTGTCGTGGAAACGAGAGTGGAGCAAAAAATAACGATACAATCAGATGGCGATCCGGTCGACCACGACAAGGCCTTGGAGGAGGCAATTAATCAAGCCGCAGCAATGAATCCTGACATGGAAGTAGAAAAGATAGTAGTAATACAGGAGAAATCGGCTCAATAGTAATCATCACCAGCTATATTAAAATCAAATTCGGGCACCCTGTCTATAAAATCACTCCCTGAAAAAAAATCTATTAAGCTTAAAACCTATAAACTTAGGTTGTAAAAATCTTATCAGACTGAATATTCACTACTATTGCCAATTCGCTTTTAAAGTAAATTGATCTGTTAATCAAGTGGATCGCGTTTTTTCTCGCTTTTCTACTTGAAAAAAAATTACATTTTTATTAAATGTATAAATATGCATAGCAGATTCTGAAATACGAATTTTGCTTGAAGACTTTGCATAATTTAAATAATCTTAACTCATGACAGGGTGAATTACGAATAACTAAGCAATGTAATTGCTTATCCGAAAAAATTATGTATAAAATACGTTTGATTCAACATTTTTGTCAATGCCTGATGTGATCATCGTTCGCAACAACGTGGCTTGTTGCAATATTGCCTGTATAGTACGAATACAAATGCAGTAGATATTTTTTCATTTTTAACCTAATTAGTGATGGTATAAATGCTAGAGAGTCAGAGGTGTCTGGATAAAAATATTAATATATTATGTACCTATATATAATAAAACTAGGAATACGAAACGAGCAATGAAAATCGAGATCGCTTTCACTAAAATCGTGAAAGTTGTCTGGATTTCACTGGTAGGTGTACAACAATAAATATTATAATAATTAATGATAATAGATTAATAAATTATATAAATATAATATCACATACCAAGAGCGACGATGCATTGGTCAGCGTATATGTCTAAATTTAGCAGTAGCGTATGTAGCTTCTTAAATCTACGACATTTCGTACTGAGTTTAATTGACTTTGACTCTTCTATATTTTGAGCGATAATTACAGATAATCTCTTAAATTATCATGAGCAATTGCACTTGATTATTTTTCTACTTTTATCGTTATTAATAAGGATTAAGTCTACTTGTAACTTTTATACTCCATTTTACAACCCTCGATTTTTTTCGAAAGTGTCTGTGTCGAATTTTAGGGATCGATCGATTCAGTTTATCGTCATAAGTATCCCGTGTTCGACTTAATAATTCGAGTTAGCCTTGATCAATTTTACCTATCTCCCATATTAAGGATCTTAAAAAAATCGCCCCGATGCATTCTAGATATTTAGTAAGTAACCGTAACTTGCATTCCAACTTTGAGGAAATAAAATTCTTTTCCTGCAATGTAATTTCCTTTTATCTTTACTTTTATACCTTTAATTTCTCTCTTTTTATATTTTATAATAGTGAATGTGAATACACTGCGGATTTTATATTGACAACGACCTCTGTATTATTAACCTTCGATTTTTTTTGTGAAATGCTTAATTTTAGTAAATCTGTTTTTATTTTTTATGCAAAGATAAGGTATCTTTTATTGTATTATTGAATTAGACACTTCCGATATGCGTACAAATTTCAGTTTTAGTTTCCTTGTCCAACCCTTGTACTATTATTAAAGTAACACGAAACTAATGTAAGTAGAAGGCAGAATTTTTATCTTAGCGAGATTTTATATGGATTTGTAATTTGTATCTTAGAATTCAGTCCCTATAGCTTTTCATCTTTTGTAAGTAAAGTTTATTTTTCAACCGAGCCTCTTGAGAGTCTTTTAACGAGATTCAGAGCGAATTTATTTAAGTTCTGAGTCACGTTGTTGCCTCTTTTGCAATATTCTCGACACTTTCACAACCAGAGGAAATTCTGTTTTTATTATTACCTATGCCATTAAATGTTGACTAAGAAAGTTTTACATTGACACGAATGACTAAAATATTTCATTTTACTTTATTTTAAAAGATGCTTTGAAAGTGATCGTGTCGAGCAAATTCGTCGTTCGAAGCTAACTGTGAGATTATCTGTGCATTCAATATGTCAACCTTTGTACTAGAAAGTTGTGTATATTGATCCAAAATTTAGAATGCTTCCTGTATGCGAATTTTGAAATGCGTAACAAGCGACCATTCTTTTTAAATATCGTTATTTGTTGTATTTTTTGTGCCACCGTGTCATAGAGATTCGCCGTTTAGTTTGTCGATCACAAGTCAGATTCGGTTTGCGCCGCTATACTTTTATTTTCTGCACGTAGGTGTCGATTATAATTCATTTGCCAGCTAATTAGACATAATTTTAGAATAGCGCATTGGAAGTTAATATTAATTAATTGGCTACAAGAGAAATCGAACGAATAAAAATAAATGATAAAGATTCGTACAAAATTGTTTGTTTATAAACCTTAGTTTCTTTTTAAAAAATAATTCTATTCTCTTGAAGTTGCGTAAAACTCAACTATTTGACTTTAAATTGATGGAAACGTGATGTTTCCGTGACCAGGTCGTGGAAACATCTTCGTGCTTCGTTTGGTTTTTGATACACTTCTCCAAAATGGTCGAGGCATCGTGTGATTGTCCTTCGATCCTTTAATAGTTTCAGCTGTAAAGTTAGTACTTATTAAATTTAATAAGCTGTAAATTTGATAATCTATAATTTATATTTTAGTTAAATTATAATTTATAAATAGAATTTCATACATGTCTTCCAGAATGGAAATTGCGATTTAAGTTCTCCATTTCCGGATGTAACTGACATCGCAAATTTCGGACCAACATGTTGAAATATTGCTCTTGAAATTGATCTCTTAAATGCAGGTGGAAGATTTAGAGAACCTAAGAAAACATTGGAAAAGAAGTTTAAAATATTCTTAATTGCTCAATTTAGTATACAGAATGTAAGTTTTAAAATCGTACTTGTGATATCGTCACTCAAAGTTAAATTATTTTTTTTTTTAGTTTGCTGTAACTGCTTTTCTAGTTTGAATTTCTTCATGAAACTTCTACAATTCTCTGAAATTTGCCTCCCATCCAGATTTACTAGAAGACAATAATTCCAGAATATGAGGAAAATTTTATTGATATTTACAAATACGAATTAATAGTTTTTACCTAAGTAATCGTGATTTGCTATCAAGTTTTCTCGATATCTGTACATATTCGTTATTGGATTTCCTTCTAGGGATAGTTCACGTAAGAAAGGAAGATTGCTAATAGATTCTGTTACATCTTCCATGCTTTCAATCAAATTATTTTTGGCTTCTAGTATTTCCAGTTTTATCAAATGGCTTATTTCTTTTAAAGAAGTAATTCTATTGCCAGTTACGTTCAATATTTTCAGACTTTTCTGTGAAAATACATATATGATAAAATTAAAGTTTAAATTCCATATGAAGAAAATACAGAATGTAATTCAAATAAAAAATTATTAAAAATATAAAATAATTCATTCCTACCGATAGGGTAATTAAACTTCTTGGCTCGAAGCATATAAATTCTCCTGGTTCCAGTCTTTGCTTCTCTATATGTAGTTCTTTCAAAGATACCAAATTTTCCAAACCTTCCACAATACTAATACTATTGTAGCCCAAATAAAGTTTAACAAGATTCACGAGTGAATCTAGATTTTCAATTTTAGTCAAATTATTATGTTGCAGATATAAATGAGTTAAATTTGTTGCAAAATGCAAGTTTTCTATTTTTGTAATACAATTATTTTGAAGATAAATTACTTTCAAATTTGAACAGGAAGCTAAATTCCCCTGAAAAGTAATGAAATTATTTGATTAATTAAAAATAAATAATATTTAAAGGTTTTTGTCCAAATATTTTGAAAACATTATGTAGAAAAATAAAATACTATGTGCGAGATATTTCATTTACTGATTTAAAAATGATTTTCATTATTATTCAAATTTATTTATTCGGTAAAGTTAAAACTTACAATAGCACTGATGAATTTGTTATTCATAAACAAATGTGTAATTTTTTTTACATGATTCTTATCAATTTCCTTTGTAAGCGATTTATTTGATTGCGTTTGAGAGCATTTCTTTTCAACATAAGCGGTAGTTAACTTCACCATTTTTCTATGAAAGATTTTAATAAATAATAGTATCCTGAATTTCATGAACTCAACCTTTATATCGATCAAACTTTTGACACTTTCCCGGCACCCCCGGCACTGATATCGGTAACATCTGTCAAAAAAAATGAACCAATCATGTGATAGATGCGGCAATACACATCTCATACCCCAAACATATAACCTAAAAGAAGATAATAACACCATATAAACATTGCGTAGAAAATATTTATTTTTTTCAGTTTATGAAGATTTTTCAACAATGGATGTAGATCTTTTGAGACCGGGAACTGTCCCGATTTCTCCTGACACGATTTTGTGGTTCGAGTTTCTTTTGAATCCTTCTTTATTAGAAAAACACATTTCGAAACCATCACCAGGTAAGTCAATTCATATAGCCTCATTTTATTATTTACAAGTAAACAAGTCTAATTTTTTTGTAAATTCTCCTTATTCCGTGGATTTAAATCGGTTTTAAGGTATATACATACATTTTTAATATTTCATAATAAAAGGATTCATTGATTTCTTGATTGTAAATGTCTGAATTTATAAAGTATTGCTAAAATATGTATAATAATTCAGGATGGATGTACATTAAAACATGAATTATTCTGTTCTATTCTATCATAAAATTATAAATCTGAGAATAATAATAATAATAATAATCTTGCAGATCCGTCGCCAATGGCTTTGATTATCAAGTTTATGACAATAAACAATGAACAGAAAGATGTGGAAGTAAAAATAATTGACGGAGAATCTATTGATGCAGTTGGAAGTGCAACTCCTAACTGGTCGCACAAAAATCTTGCTCTAAAAATTCTATCATTGAAAATAGCGGCTTTTCTCAGATGGGATTTGGATCTTCTAGAAAAACAATTGCCGCTATCTATTCAGGTCAATTTACTTCAGGATTTATTTTTTATTACGACAGACACAATTGTTGAAATTCCTGGAGTTCCTGACTATCCATTAAAAAATATTTCGGAACAACTTTTGTTCACTAGTGTGCTTTATCACAGATGGCTTTTGAGAGCAATTACTTACAGAGCTTTGAACAGCAGGCAATCGAAACAACAATTTCTTCACATGTAAGGCAATAGATATATTATAAATCTTTTTAAATAAGTAATAAAAGGTATAAAAAATTAATCCTCTCATATGATATTAGTCCAGGAATTCAGGATTCGACTTATATTCCTCCTGGGTTGACGGATGAAATAATAAGAAAATTAGAAGGAAACGTTGCGAGTAGTTTAAACACTCTAAATGCTGTTCTGCAATTGGAGGATTTGAAGCCAAAAGTATTGTCTCTAAATACGTTTCAAATGCTAACCGAAGACAGTACAGAAATAAAGCAAAATTGGGATAATATGCTCAGTATCACAGCAGAAGAATTTAGATGTCAGGTAATCATTATTTTTATAATTTTGCCTAAACAATTTAAAATAAACTGAATTATTAGATAAAGTTTTTTGAAAATGTAATAATTGAATTAAGATTAATTCTGTTATTAACTTTTAAGATACACTACGACCTGGCAATATTTTACTTGCTGCGAGAAGAATATCAAAATGCAAAGCATCACATATCCCAAGCAAATGAACTCTTCAGAAAACTAGGCTCTCCAGAAAAATTGCTCTACTGTAGAGTTCAGAAGGAACACATAGAAGGCTGTTGCCTCGCGTGTCAAGTTCCAGTCGAAGGTCTCAAACTAAGTCTCACTCAGCAACTACTTTCTTCCATTAAAGATCAATACATGGTAAATATGCAATTTAAAAATTTAATCATTTTTCTGCAATATCTTTCCAAGTTTCTTACGACTTTTTTCTTCTAGCATTTAATTGAAATTCTCCAAGCCGACAACATAGTTCGGGAAATCCCTCAAGTTTACAGGGATAACCTGGAGTTGGATATTCAGGGTGGTTTGGCCAACAGGAAAATCGTAATTGCAAATAGGGATCTACTGTTACAGATCCAATGTCTTAATCTGGTTCGAAAAATCTTGGAAAACGAAGTTGTTCTCGGTGATTATGTGACTGAGATTAAAGCTGCTGGATTAAGAGGACTCGATGTTTTATTCTCGGTAAGAAATTTGTTTCTAAGATCGTTAATTCTAGGCTAGATATACTGAATTTTGTGTGTATCATGAAAGAATAATTTTATGGCTTGGAAAAACATTTAGTAACTATTTTTCTTTAATTTCTACTTGATACCAGGCTATTGATAGTGTTTTGGATTCCGTATCTGAAATCGACAAAAAGCGAATTGCTCACTACCTTTTGTATCTTATTCTAACTGGTGAGATTGACGGACTCGCAACCAGAATACTTAATATTCCAAAGTATGTAAGCTTGTTCGATGGAAAGGAACTTAGTGAAATAAAAAAAGAAGCTTCTTTTAATGATCTTGAGATTCCAGCTTTATTATTAAGTAATGACTGGGGAGTGCCTTCTGTGACTTATACTAGTAAGTATATTTTAAAAATCTCTACTGCCAAAAACTCCACTTGAAACAACATGTACTTGAAAACGGTAGCGTTCTAATAACTGTTGTATCTATACAAACATATATCTCAATATTTTACAGAAAGCTTAAGAGTGGAAATTTTTGAACTGGAACAGCGTCTCATCTTATCTTACAATCCATCCGAAATTAGAGAAACTCTGATTCATCTCGATAGAATGAATTCAGCAAGGTCTCTTTGGAAAGTAAACGGTAGTTGGGAATTGCCGATTCCTCTTCAAAGTGTTGTGATATCTCTCACGCGAGGATTTCTTCAAGATTATTCATACATCTTGCTAGCAAAGAGTCGAGAATTAGCTTTAGGCAAAGATTTTGATAGGTCGAAAGAACTTTTATCTCTTCTAGAAGCAGAAGTTTCACATCACGCTGGAATTTTGACATTTAAGCTTGGCAGATTAATCAGCTGGGAGATCCTACTCGTCGAAATCTGGCAGTGCTTGCACAATTGGCCTGGCACAAACGTATGTGAGTATTTAATTATATCAAGGAAAACATTAAAGAAAAAGTAAATAAAGAATGATGCATTATATTACATTTTTTAGGTGATGTGCATTCATTGGTAGAACGAACTAAACTATGCTTAGCTGCTTTGCAGTCCACAGATCAAGTTATACCTCGACAGGAAGTAATAGAATTCTGTATAGTTTTTCTTTTGAATATGGCTGAGTGGGAATACCTAACGACTCTCGAAAAAAGGTGGAGTTATTCTGAATTCGCAGCGGCTATCAGTGCTCTTTGTCAGGATGTGGTGAAATACAAGGGTGGAAAAAAGCTTCCTAGAGAAGCTTGGGATATGAGTAAGTTTCTTCGGAAAATTTATAGAAAATTTTACTCTTTAAAGATTTAAAAATAGTTACTAAAACTCTTTTCATTCAGTTTTAGCAGCCTTCGCACCAAACAGAGATCCTCCACAGAAACGGAGCGGAGGTAGCTCTGGAAGTGCAACTTCTTCAAGAGATTCCATGGCTGGAATATCCGGAACTTTGAGTAGACTTCGAGAACCGACTGCACTTTCGGTGATGATTTCACTCCTTGCACGAATTCACAATGTTTTACGTGATGAATCGAGTTTGGAACTTAATAGCCAATACCTCGCCCTTTGGCCTGCTAGTATTCCAAAGTAAGTTCTTTCAAAGAATTTAAATACCTAAAAGAATGTTAAGAGCAAAAAGTTAATCAAACATATTCATTCCAGTTCGAATTCCTTCAATATCAGAAATATAGGAGAGCTTCTTTTCCAACTGCTAACCCAGGCTCTCAAATATTATCCGAGCAACGTTCCCTGGCTCAAATTAATGGGGGATCTCAATTTCGGTAAGACTAAAGTTTATTTAAATCTTTTAATTAGTATCTAGGAAATAAGTACCTGAAAGTAAAGTAAAAAAGTTGAAAAAATTGATAGAAATACTGGTCTTTTTCAGTTTTAGGATTTCATGATAGTGCCATGAAGTTTTATCTGAAAGCAATTATGGTTTCGAGTGACTTATTCACTCAGCCGGTTCCTCGTACACAAATAGAGGATTTTGTCTATCGGAGAATGATAAAGTGCTGTGCACATTTGCAATGTTATACTCAAGCAGCTGTGCTTTGCCAATTTTTGGAAGAAGTAGATTATGCCCTTGCTTTTAAAATGGCAGCTAGTGACCAAAAAAGTTGCGCTCCTGCTGATGCCATGGATGCGTACTATCATTGCATTTGGGACACTACAATACTTGAGTACCTGATTCAGTTGCACACGAAGCGAGGTGAACATCACAGAAAACAACTGGCAGTAAGATTAAAGTTTAATTTAAATCTCTCTTTGTAATTACGAAATGATCAGGTTTTTATTATTTTTATTTCTTTTTTCTGTAGATCAAAGTGATCGGTTTGTTGGAACTAAACTCGAACAATAATGATGAGATACAAAGAGAAGCAGCGAACACTCGAAAAGCTAAATTTTTAAGAGCACTCTCGAAGCAATACGTTTATTAATTGAAGCAAGTTTTATTGATTTTTGTTTTTATAAAATAAGGAAATTTGTAAAAAAAATAGTTTGTAAGATTGTAAATTAAAATTGGACATAATACGTTAAATTGATTTTTCTAGAGAGATTGCAACGTGATTGGGTTCATAGAAATTAAATTCTTTAACGATGAGAAGGATAAAAAATGTTTATTATTAAAATGGTAAATACTTCGATGTATTTAAAATATTTTCTTCACTAAAATCTGTTTTTTAACATTTATATTTTTCAATTTATTTACATTGTATAAATTGAATGTAATTTCGTAAAAAAAACATTCAAATTATGCGGAATCACTCAAAATTAAATTCTCACATTTCTTTTATTTATAATTATGGAATCAGTAAATTAATTCAGACTAGAATATTAATTTACAAGATTTAAATTCCTTGAGACTTATCTGGAAACCTTACGAACATTCTTCCTTTTTCCAACTTGCTTGATAATTGAGATGCGTTTGTTTTTTCGGTTAGAGTCATTTACTCTCTTGAAGTATCCGTATCCTCCTCCTCCCAGCCTCTTTTCAGGTCGAAAACTTTTATCGAATTCCGTTTCTGTGACACTCAAATCAACGGCAGGAGGCACTGTAAAGCCAAACGATTTCGCCACCTTGCTCAAATCCAAAGTTCCAATATCAAAAATTTCTTTGAGGTAATGCGTATCGTAAGCTTTCAAGTAAGCTTTGTATGCCTCTTTTGCAGATAAGTTTAAGAAGTAGTTCGTCGAGATTAACTTTTCCAGCTATAACAGAATTATTTAAATTAAATCATCGACTTAATACGAATAAATAAAGCACGAGATTTGTAGTCATCCTGTTGATTGGAAATACTTACTTCGAGTTGAACGTTTTTGATTTTATTCCACGAGATTTTGAACTCACTAGTGGAAACTCCAGCTGCGTTTAGATAAGATAGAAAACCTGCTTCTTCTGGACGTAGGATTAGCACTGCTTTTCCTTTAGCGCTTTCTCCACCAACCGCTGCACGTATTCTACTAATATGATCCTTAAAGAAAGCAAGAATTATAAATGAAATTAGTAGTAATTAATTAGAGGGTGACATATAATTGTTATATCTTACTAAACTTCCGACCAAATAAAAAAATTCTCGATTTAGTAAACGATAATAAAATAAAATTCCAATTTTACCTTTGGATCTTCAGAAGGGTCGTATTGCACGATCCAGTCAACTGCTGGAAACTTAAGATCCCTTGTTGCGGCCTCAGCACATAAAAGAATGCCAGAGGGGGCACTGCAAAATTTGTTAAAGATAGCTGTTCGTTTTACTTGCTTTTGTTTTCCCTAAAATAAAAGAAAATATGTAAAAAATGATCCAGTACGTACATATGATCATGCAAAATTCAAAATACTCTTACATATATACTGAGCACTGGTACATCGAGAGAAACCAATAGTTCATGATGATGTTTCGCAGACATACAAGAACTGAAAAGAACGATCACTTTCTTTTTCTTATTCTTTTCGAGAAAGCTAAGCAAAAAATGAAAGCGTTTTTCTGTTGGAGCTAAAACGTATCCTTCTTCTAAACCTTGGATTTTTTCTTCCTCCTTTTCGTTTTCAATATTTAAGAACATTGGATCCTGATGCATCGTCAAGGAAACCAACCTTTCTCTTTGCTTCTCATCTTTTAAAAAGTACACCAGTTGTCTTTGTTCTAAATCAAGAGTAATTAATAAATATATATATATATAAGAAAAATACATAGATTAAATATAGATAGAATTAAATATAGAATAGATTAAAATACATTTTTTAAAAATTAATTAAAAAGAAGAAAAAATTAAAAGTACTAACGGGGTAAAATATTCATAATCTGCTTCAAATTATTTTCTGACCAATTTTCAAGAATTCGATCAGCTTCATCTAAAATAAGACACTGAAGGTGTTTGTAGATAAAATTTGGAGTATTTTGAAGATGGTAGAGCAATCTGCCAGGAGTGGCTATGATGATATTGGCGCCTTTGGATAATTTCTTTGCTTCGGTTTTTCGATCAGAACCATCGATTAACAGAGAAGGAGTGTACTCATGGTACTTTAATAACTCTTTTAAAACCCCGAAGGTTTCAAGTGATGATTCGCGAGTTGGAGTTATTATAATACATCCAGTACCTGGAATAAGTTAATAATAAATTTAATAGTAGATCATTACTCATTAAATTAAAATAAACAAATGTTATAAAGATGTCATCGATTCATATAAGAATTACATTATTTACAATAAATGATTGGTTACCATTTTTTGGGGTTATCTTCATTTTTTTCATTAATTCCACAGCAGGAATTAGAAAAGCAACTGCTTTTCCTGGGCTAGATTTCGCTGTTGCGACAAGATTTATGCCTTCGAGTAAGGGTGGAATAGAAAGTGCTTGTATTTTTGTCATATTTGTGAATCCCATCTCTTCAACTGCTTTTAATGTTTTTTCACATACTTTGTTATTCAGAGATGAAAAGGGAGAATTTTCAAATAATTCCAAACCAATAGGTGCTGAAAAATATTATTTTAAGCCAAAATTAATTTGTACTTAGCTTCCATTAGATTTTGAATACAAGATACAAGTATTCGGAAATTTATTCATACACTTACAATCGGAATCAACTGCATCATCAGTGTTTTCTTTTATGTTAGAATTTACACTTAAAAGCGTATTTTCGTTTTTCACCCTTTTCTTTTTTTCTGTTAAAATCAAAAGTACATGGAGATCATTGATAAAGTTAAAAAGTGATAAATATTTGGTTTAATTGACTTTAGTATGATTAGAATATATGAGAAGTATATGATTTTACTTAATAACTTACTTTTAATCGTTTCATCTCCTACATATTTCCGTTTGAGTTCGTTCTTGCTTACCATTTTGATGAATTCTACAACAAGAATTTAGTTGTCTTTAAAGTTCAAACCATCATTTTATATAAGTATTGAAAAAAAAACGAAAAAAACTTTATAATAAGTCTAATAAGTTGTTATCTATGGCTGTCTATGGGTCATTCCATATCATATTTACAACTGAAAAATTTAATCGCCTCGAATATTTTTTTTCGTGTTTCAGAAACAAAACAAATAGACGCGTATTTTTTTATTTCAATATAATATGCAAACTTTTGAAGTTACAATTGTTTAAAAATCTGGGGTAGAAGAAATTAAGGATTTTTAAAAATCTTCCAATTCGTAAACCATTTCCTATATAAATTAATGAAATTTTAAGGTAATGTCAACGAATACCTACACTTTGCATATTTCTTATACAAAAAAAAGGAATTATTTTTTCATTCATCGCTACATGCAAAGTGTAGGTTTTCGTTGACATTACCTGAAAATTTCATTAATTTATAGAAAATGGTTTACGAACTCGAAGATTTTTAAAAATCCTTAATTTCTTCTACCCCAGATGTTTAAACACTTGTAACTTGAAAAGTTTGCATATTATATTGAAATAAAAAAATACGTGTCTATTTTTGTTGTTTATAAAACACACAAAGAAAATATTCGAGGCGATTTTATTTTTCAGTTGTAAATTATATGATATATATGGAAATATATTTATATATTATTTGATGTTATTACAAATTTGTAGGTTAAGTTTATAGGCGGGATTTAAAAACGTTAAAAACGTACTAAAATGGAATACTAAGCAAATATAAAGATAGACGAAAATTATGCAAAGTAAATTTGATGTGAAGATTACTACTAATTAAAAATAATATTATATTTTAAGCTCTTTAAACAAAAATAAACATATTTTGAGGTTAATATTTCAAGAAGGTGCGCATGCAAAGTGTAAAATCTAAGACACAATAAAAGCTATTACTGTAATTTCAGAGCGTAAAAGAGTAAAGAACCACAAGATCCTTTAACTTAAAACACTTATAATGAACTATTGAGTATAAAAAAAAATTTACCTGGTTTGTTGAAGAAAGAGATAAACGAGATATACGTTATATATATATATATCAGTGGTATATATCCTATATATATAAAGTATTGGCTGCACTGATATATCAGTGATTGGCTGTGGCTGTATTGGTTGGTCGTCTGGGGGGAAATCCAAAATGGTGAATTACTGAAACGTGCAAGCAGTCAAGCACGTGGGTATTTACACGTTGATGCCATCGCCATGCGGTGCCGCCATTAGATGTAAAGACACAGATATTTTTAATATTTATATTTTTGCAAGTAAAACTGTTATCTTAAAAAAAGATAAATTGTGATAAAACCATAA
>JAUESI010000035.1:3975081-4018920 GCA_032275145.1 Synergus laeviventris
ACAGATATTTTTAATATTTATATTTTTGCAAGTAAAACTGTTATCTTAAAAAAAGATAAATTGTGATAAAACCATAAAATTGCTTTTGTTGATTAATTATTCTGTTAAATGTTACTAATGTTTACAGAATGAACATGTCGAAAACTGCGCTTATTTCTTCTTTACTGAATTTTTGTGAAAAAAACAGCAGTTGCAGGAGTTTCTTCAGTCCGTTTCTAGAACAGAAGGTAAATATAATTTGTAGAACTGGTCAAATTTTTAATGGTATTTTATATGCTTCAATACTATGAACATAAACAATTTAATATTTATGTCATAATTTTGAGGTTATAAACAAGCGTGTTCTTCTGCTCTCAAAATAAAGAAAGTTTGATGTATATCAACCAATTTCAACTTTTTTTCACTAGAATAAATAACTGTCCACTGTATATGTATATGAATTTATATAAGTATCTTCACTTAATTTTCGTAGGAACTTAGCTCTTCTCAACGAAATAAAATTTTGGAAATACTTCAAGAATTGTTCAAAGATCCACGTTTTACCAAGGACATAGCAGAATGTTTCTCCAACATTCTTTTGATATTATTGACCTCTACAATAAAACTCAACGAGGAACAAGTTTCCAATTCCAAGGAGGCTAATTTACTTCATCGAATAAATTGCTCGATCTTAGGAAAGCTTATTCACGGACATCCTGATGTGCTCAGGTACTGTTTCATAATATACTTAATTGCATTATTGTCATTAAATCTATTTCAAATGTTTGTGGCAAATATATGTATATTATAATTAAGCTTAAATTGAACAAATTTTGTTTGTTGTTTTCAGATTTACGTTACGTTATTTCGAGTTGTATCCAGCTCCGTTTAGTACTGTGGGGAAACATGCAACATCTAAAATTGTACAACTGGAAAGAATGGAAGTTAATTCCCCGGAAATATCTGATTATGATATAGTACTTGCATCTTTCAATATATTAAAGGCAAAACCTGATCATTTCAAACACAAATGGAAGTGGTCAGAATTTTACCCATTTTTAACGCATCTTGACGACAAAGTCAAATGGTAATTTTTATCACTTAATGTCTTTGTAGTAATTGTACAATTTTATTTCGAACTATTGAGATTAAGTATGTATTACAATTCCAAATAATAATCTATTATTTTTTTCCTTCACAATGTTTCAGGATTGCGTGGATGTGCCTCGGGATTATTTTAGACATGCCTGAACCCCAGCGTTTGAAATATGCTAAATCAGTAATCAATTCAGCAGTTTTAGATGAATTTCTAATAGAATCAGAGAAACAAGATCTAAACATAAGCGCCTCGGTAACTGAAACTACATTCCAGGAGGAGAATCTTGTAGTAGAAAAAACAAAGTCCGTTGTCTCAGTTGCTGGTGTTTTATTGTCTATTCTGAATAATAAGTGGGATAAGCTACATTCTTCTCTCGTACCTGTCCCATCTTTAGAAGAAAATTTACGTAGCTTAGCACTGGCAGTAGCTACCGGCAAATGCGTTTGCGTTCAAGGAACCGTTGGATGTGGAAAAACCAGTATAATCGAATATCTGGCACAAATTACAGGCCGTGGTCCATCTGATTTTATTAGAGTTCAGTTAGGTGATCAGACAGATTCAAAGATAATGTTGGGTACATATCGATGTACCGAAATTCCGGGCGAGTTTGTTTGGCAGCCTGGTATTTTAACAAGAGCCGTGGTTACTGGAAAGTGGCTACTTCTGGAAGACATTGATAGCGCAACTTTGGATGTAGCAAGTACATTAAGTAGTTTACTTGAAACGGGAACTTTGTCTGTTCCGGGACATCGAGATTTGATTCATGCCAAGAGTGGATTTCAAATGTTTGTTACGCAACGATTATTCTCTTCTACGATTGGTTTTCGTAAACCTGTGTCAACTGCATCCAACATGCTCGCAAAATACTGGAGTTGTGTAAATATGGAACCATTCTCAAAGGGGGAATTAGTACAAATCATAGAAACTTTATTTCCAAAGTTAAGCAAAGTTGCTTCTAAAATGGTGGAAGTTTTCTCAATATTTCAATCAGATGAAGAAAACGATTTGGATTATAGAAGTTCGATTTCTAAAAGTGGCAGATTGATTTCAACAAGAGACTTGATTAAGTGGTGTTCCAGAGCTGTCATTTATTACGTTGCCCAGATGTCTGATAATGTAAAGGAATACCTCTTTAATGATGCAATTGACATATTTTGCTGCGCTGTAGCCGATGAAGGTAAGTAACTTTAGTTTTAATAATTAAAAATACGTAATAGCACCTTTTGTTCCTTCTATTGTAGTAGACGTACTTTTTATGATTTTTTAAGGGGTGATTTTATAGGATTTTTTAATATTAAATTTCAGAAAAAAGACGGCCCCTGATAATAGCTGTTGGTCATAAGCTAGGTATCAATAAAGTCAGAGCGGAATCCTTTTGTCAAACACACAAGCCTTCTATAACATCTGACAAAGATTTCGTAGCTGGTCGCGCAAAATTACCCCGAAAGAAACTTCTTTACGCTGATGTGGAACGAACGAAACTTCCGTTTTCATTCACACGTCCGTCAGCCTGTTTGTTAGAACGTATTACCTGTTGCGTAGCCCAAAAAGAGCCCGTATTACTAGTCGGTGAAACTGGAACTGGAAAGACAAGTTCAATACAATATCTAGCAAAAAGTACGGGTAGCACTCTAATTGTCATTAATATGAATCAACAGAGCGAAAGTGTTGATCTTTTAGGAGGATACAAGCCTGTAGATCTAAAATTCTTGATAAAGCCTATCAGAGAAGAGTTTGAAATTCTCTTTCGATCCTTTTTCGCTGTGGGGCCTAACCAAAAATATTTGGACGGTTTAGCTCAATGTTATAAAGAACAAAGATGGGACCTTCTTCTCAAATTGATGACACGAAGTACTGCAAGTGCTGTAAATAGATTAAAAAAGAATTTACAAGAGAAGGAAGGAAAAGATGCTAGCATAAAAAAGAGTGAATTACTATATAAATGGGAGAAACTCTTTTTAAAAATAGAAAAACTATCATCACAAGCAAAGGCAGGATTATCCTTGGGGTTTGCATTCGTAGAAGGAAGTCTTGTTAAAGCTATACAGAAAGGCTATTGGGTTCTGCTAGACGAAATTAATTTAGCCAACGCGGAAACTTTAGAGTGTTTATCAGGATTATTGGAAGGCTCCTCTGGCTCATTATCATTGTTAGAAAGAGGTGATGAAGATTCTATTAAAAGACATCCAGATTTCACTCTCTTCGCATGCATGAATCCAGCAACGGACGTTGGTAAAAAGGAACTGCCCGTTGGTCTTAGGAACAGATTTACAGAATTTTACGTCGATGAACTAACGTCCAAAATAGATTTACAATTATTAGTAGACTCTTATCTTCGAGAACTAAACTTGACAACATCCAAGCACGAAGCAATTGTCAAATTTTACTTGAGCTTGCACAAGGAAGCAAATAAGATTTTAAATGATGGCACCATGAATAAACCACATTATAGTTTAAGAACACTGTGTAGAGCTTTAAGTATCGCAGGTTCCAATCCTTGTGGAAATAGTTTGCGATCTTTATACGAAGCCTTTTGTCTAAGTTTCTTGACTCAGTTGGATCATAAGTCCTATCCAATTGTACAAGATATGATCATCAAGAGTATTCTGGATAAAAACTCAGCAAATGCAATAATTCGCGCGCCTATTCCCAAGCCGAAAAGCAATCAAGGTCAGGAATATATCAATTTCGAAGGCTACTGGGTTATAGAAGGTACAGTAGTTCCCGAAATACCAAAAAATTACATACTGACACCGTCTGTTAAACGGAACTTAAAAGATATAGTAAGAGCAGTCTCTATAGGAAAAATGCCGATATTATTGCAAGGAGATACTTCCGTGGGAAAAACAAGTTTGATTACCTATCTTGCTAAAGCATCTGGTCACGTGTGTGTACGTATAAATAATCACGAACACACAGACTTGCAAGAATACGTCGGCAGTTACGTCGCTGATGAAACCGGGAAGCTCATTTTTCGAGAAGGCATATTAGTTGAAGCTATGCGAAAAGGATACTGGATTATTCTCGACGAATTGAATTTAGCACCCAGTGATGTTTTAGAGGCACTCAACAGAGTCCTTGACGATAACCGAGAACTGTTTATACCAGAGACGCAGCAAGTTGTGAAAGCTCATAACAATTTCATGCTTTTCGCTACTCAAAATCCTCCAGGACTCTACGGAGGGCGAAAAGTTCTCTCAAGAGCGTTTAGAAACAGATTTGTTGAACTTCACTTTGACGAAATACCTCCAGAAGAATTAGAAATAATATTAGAAGAAAGATGCAGTATGCCTAAGTCGTATTGCAAGCAAATTATTAATGTGATGAAAGATCTTCAGATCAGACGAAAAACGACAGCTGCTTTCGCAGGCAAGAAAGGTTTTATAACTTTGCGAGATCTGTTTCGATGGGGTGAAAGATACCGATTGGCACCAGATGTTGGTCAAAACTTGTACGATTGGAGTCAACATTTGGCTGATGAAGGATATTTGGTACTTGCAGCCAAAGTACGTCTTCCGGAAGAAGAAGCTGAAATCAGGGAAGTTATTAATAAGCACCTGCGCCGCGTCGTTAAACCTGAAGATCTATTCACTTTAACCAAAACCACGTCTTCTGTCACGAAACATATTCTTGAAGAAATACACAATGCAGACATTTCCCATTTTAAGCATATCGTCTGGACCTACCATTTGAGAAGAATGGCTGTTTTACTGAGAAAATCTTGTCAATTTAAAGAACCAGTTTTACTCGTTGGAGAAACAGGATGCGGTAAAACCACGGTTTGTCAATTAGTAGCTGCAATGCAAAGGCAAAAACTGCACGTCGTTAATTGCCACATGCATACCGAATCTTCAGATTTTCTTGGAAATTTGCGACCGGTAAGAAATCAGACTGACGAGGATAATCAGAAATTCTTTGAGTGGGTTGATGGCCCTTTGATTCATGCTATGAAAAATGGTGATTTGTTTCTAGCTGATGAGATATCCTTAGCAGATGATAGCGTACTTGAGAGATTGAATTCGTTATTGGAACCCGAACGCACACTTGTTTTGACCGAGAAAGGAATCGATTTGTCGAATCCGAATAAAACCGATAGCATAGTTGTAGCTAATGAACTATTGTTCTTTGTTGGTACCATGAACCCCGGTGGTGACTATGGAAAGAAAGAACTTTCTCCAGCATTGAGAAACAGATTTACAGAAATTTGGTGTCACCCTTGCACGGAAAGAGATGATTTAAAGATCATAATCGAGCACAATCTTGATAAAAACCTTTCCGAGAAAAAATCTAGTGTAGCATTGGGAATCCTGAATTTCGTTGATTGGATCGCGGCTTCTGAACTCTTTAAGAATTTCATTATTAGCACAAGAGATATACTGAGCTGGGTTAATTTCATTAATATCGCAACAGCTGGCAAACAATTGGCTTTGGAAGATGCGATTTTGCAGGGAGCGTGTCTCACTTACACGGATGGGCTTGGTTCTAATACAACAACTGGAGGCAGTTTCAATCAGCTAGACATCTTTAAACACAATGCTTTTGAATTTCTATCACGCCAGATAGAAAGTTTACTGGGAGTTTGTCCTATTATAGATAACCTATCAGCGATTGCCGATTTGAAAGTCCATACAGATGGATTCTTTGGTATTGAACCCTTCTTTATTGAGAAAGGACCTGACTATTCTGAAAATAGAGAGAAATTCACATTTATAGCACCGACGACAAAACTAAATACACTGAAACTCTTAAGAGCCATGCAAATAAAAAAGCCTATTTTATTGGAAGGAAGTCCAGGAGTTGGTAAAACAAGTTTAGTCTCTGCAGTTGCTAAAGCCTCCGGACATTCTGTGTTCAGAATTAACTTAAGTGATCAAACCGATGTGTGCGATCTTTTTGGTACGGATCTTCCTGTTGAAGGTGGGAAAGGGGGTGAGTTTTCCTGGAGGGATGGACCATTTTTACGTGCTTTACGAGCTGGTCATTGGATTTTACTTGACGAATTGAATTTAGCTTCACAGGCTGTACTTGAGAGCTTGAACGCCTGTTTCGACCATCGCGGAGAACTGTTTATCCCAGAACTTGGCAAGACATTCTTTGTTAAGCCTGGAACTAAATTTTTTGCTTGTCAGAATCCAATGAGGCAAGGAGGGGCAAGAAGAGGATTGCCGAAGTCGTTCCTAAATCGATTTACACAGGTTTACGTGAGCACATTAACAGAGGAGGATTTAAAAGTTATAAGCACTTCTCAATTTCCAGAAATGCCGCAGGACTTGGTACACAAAATGGTTGAATTTAATTCAAAAATGTCGACCGAAGCAGGCGTCCTTTGGGGTCTGAACGGATCTCCTTGGGAAATGAATTTGCGGGACATTATCCGATGGTGTGAAGCAACTATTTGTTCAGCTAAGAGCGATTCTGATGAGAAGGACCTGTTTTATAATCCCGGATCCTCCGTGGAATTGATTTACGTAGACAGAATGCGAACTGAGGCTGATAAGGAAAAAGTTCGCGAGGTTTACAGAGAACTGTTCTCCGTGGATAAATATTCACTTCCAGCTCGCCAGCCGATTATTCATGTCACGAATGACAAATTGTATTTCGGTGATACAATTTTAGATCGAAATAAATCATCAGCTTATGAAGATGGCATGTTGCTACTGCGTGATCAAGTGAAAACTTTGAAGAGTCTTGCGCAATGCATCAACATGAATTGGATGTCAATTCTTGTCGGCGGACCAGGAAGTGGAAAAAGCAGTGTTATCCGCGTGATTAGCCAACTAGCAGGGCAGAAATTAAAAACTGTAGTCGTCAATTCTGCTATGGACACAAATGAGATTCTAGGTGGATTTGAACAAACAGACTACAATAGACATCTCGAGCAGCTTTTTGAGCATACAGAGAACTTAGTGATCGATGTGCTGAAAACAAAGCTGAACAAGGGAAATATTGGGGAAGTCAGGGTCTACCATAGTTTTCTTGAAGATGTACGGAATACTATTTTTGATGATTACGAATCGCTGACGTCTGGTATGGAAACTGCATTATTTTTACAAAAGCTCGAGTCCTTATCCGGCTTAATTTCTAACACTAAAAAGCTAGGTTTCCATCTGGAGGAACTGGATCAAATAGCAGAAAAATTGAAAAGTCTTTCAAATATTGTAAAGCAAGAGACTTGTTTGAATGCTGGGGGTAAATTCGAGTGGGTGGACAGTCTACTCGTAAAGTGTTTGCAGGATGGATCTTGGCTCTTAATTGATCAAGTCAACTTTTGCAGTCCTGCTTTATTGGACAGGCTTAACGGTTTATTGGAACCGAACGGCGTTCTCACGATAGGCGAACGGGGAACTGGAATTGACGGGAATATAATGACTATTAAGCCACACAAAAACTTTAGGCTCTTTTTAACATTGGATCCAAGATTCGGAGAAATTTCGAGAGCAATGCGAAACCGAGGAATAGAAATCTACTTACTCGATAGCCAAAAAACTTCTTCCATCATGGAACTTGATGTAAGATCAATGCTATTCAATTCTGGTCTTGTTAACAAAAAGCATCAAGATACTTTACTTGAAATTCACGACAAAATATCAGAGGATGCATCAACGACAGAGACATTTAATGTTATTCAGCTGCTTCAGTCGGCATTTTCGATAAGCCAGCAAATTTCAAGAGGCTTTCCATTAATGCCATCTTTCGAGACAAGTTGTGAAGATGTGTACTTGAAAGCACGAGCAATAAGTCAGCAACAAACGAAAGAAAGGCTTGTATCTTTGATTCGAGAATCGTTGAATCAGTTAAAGGATTCTACTGATTCAGAGGAAAGATCTGTTGATCTGAGTACAATAACCTGGAAAATTGCAGACTATTTGGAGAACTCGAAACTGGCAGTCATAAAACAAGAGGGAGTTCTGCTTAGTTATTTTATTGAGTGCAAAAAGCTTGATAATGCTAAGCTAACGTTGGAAATTTTAATGAAATTTTTTAACTTGGATCATCTTAAAGATATGGAAAGTGCCATCAGTTATAAGTTATTTTCTTTCTTGTTATTGGAATTTTATGAAAAATCTTCAAAGAATGACGTTCATTTAAGACATCAATGGCTCGTGAGAAAAATGAACAACGCAGGTATACAGATGATTAACGTGTGTGAAAAATTGAGAGAGGAAGTTTCAAATTTCGAATTCCAGTATTTATATGAAGAATTGCCTTGGGATATGACTCAACTACCGCGAGCTGTTACAAGAGAAGTTAAGGAAAAATGTTCTTATGATGCTAACAGATTAGCGTTGCTACTATATTGGGTAATGATTCATCAGGAGGATTTAGGGAAGGAATCCGTTAGTGGATTGTCTGTCAAACGATATTCAACAGAAGTATTGAATGGTAAATATTTAAACTTTCATCTTAGAAATTTTCAAAATCTATACATGAATAACTTAAACTATATATTTTTAATTTTCAGGAACCCTGATTCCGCTATTTAAAGATAATCCACTTGTAACAAATTTCACTGCCTTCACGAGTCAAGTTGAAAAATGCATAGACTCATTGCTCAGAGAAGAATATCTCACACTAAACGCGGCTGATTATGTAAAACTGAGACGAAACCTAAAATGGTACAAGAGATACTCAGATCTAGGAAATCTACTTTTGAAAACTGAAAACTTAGAGTCAAGTTCCAATAATCTAAGACATATCAGTTTACTACTAAAAGTGCACTACAAATGGATAGTTAAATTTATCAAAATCTTTATTGGAATGTTCTCTGAATTGAGTGAACATTCTAAAAGTGAGATCGGAAAATTGTTTGAGATGATAGATGACATTAACAAAAGATTATTTTCTCTATACGATCCAGTTGTTAAAGTAGCAAAAAAATTTAAATCTTCTACGTGTCTACCACTTCCACATCCTTCAGAACATATTGCAGGCTCATTTTCGATCCTCGCAAAAGTCACGTATTACTTGAAACCATGGAAAAATCGAGATCATCACGAAGTCTTTGAAAAAAATTTGACAGCTTTATTATCTGCTGAAGGCTTGAAAGCTCGACGTCATGTACTTTCACTTTGGTACACGTTTTTCACAACAAACTCTTTCGAAGAAGTGGATCAGAATCTTTTGAATATACAGGAATACTGTGAAGTCCATCATTTGGATTTGGTAAATGAAGATCCGATGAAGGAAGTATTGAATCCTTTACAGTCATTGAACCAGACAGAATTAGCAGGATTTTCAACAAATCTTCAATTGTGGCCTTTTTATGAGTACATGTTCCACCTGTTGACTTCTAATGTTCAACGAGTGGCATTTAAAAAAGTATACGAAGGCAGCGAAGATTTCAATGTTACAACAGAATTGTGGCAAAAATGGGCAGAAATTCCAAGCATACCAACAGACGTATTGTCAATATCGAATGCTATTCTTGTTATAAAGGAGGATCCGGAAAAAATGTGTCGTTTAGTTCCCACATTAACTTATTTACTAGCCAAGATCATTCGAAGCTCTTCTGCCACCAACGATTACAAAAGAGTATCACACTGGGAAGGACTGCCTAAGGAAGATTCGGAAACTTCAATTTCTGTCACTTGCTCCCAGGTATTTTTTCAAATATCTATTTGATTAACTAGTAATAAAAAATTAATGTTACTTTCCAGTATTTTTTTATATGAGTGCTTCACTACTACTTTTTCTATTTCAGGAAATGGCAAAGTCCAATTATAAACCAGGATTTTTAAATTTGATATTGGAGTTGCTGTTAAATAAATCCCAAGACAAAAAAAACTCATCCACTCTTGCGATGCCTTCTCTTGGCACACATGAAGCACGCATCTCTCAGCTTAAAAAACTTAAAACTTTACTGTGGAGAAATAGCATTTCACTCAATTCCGAAAAGTTTGACTGTCTTCTAAATGATCAAAAGATTTTATTCACCTGCTCCAATCAGTTTATCTCACTAAGTGAAAAACTGAATCTGGAAAGTGAATTAGATAACTTAATAAAGACAGAAAGGAACCCTCTTACAGAATTAAAAGAAATTCTTCAAGAGTTACACAATTCATCAGAATCTGACCTTAATCTTTTTCAAAAAGGAAAAGCTTGGACTTTGTTTGGTTTTCTCCGTACTTTTCTCTTTACGTCCCTTGGATATATAGATCCCTTGTATAAAGTAGACCAAAAACTTCGCTACGCTGAAGAAGATATCCAAGATTTCAAAAGTACAATTTATATTAGTATTTTACAATCTCGTCTTCTTGGTGATGCAGAATCGCTTACAACTTTACATCCCCGTTTTGCAGAAATAGAAAAAACCATAAAACAAATTATTATTGAAAGGGATGCTTTGAAAAGCAAAAAGGCTTTTCGACCTACTGACAGTGAATTTTTAGATCTGTCTAAAGATTTCAAAAATTTACGAAACACTTTAGGTAGTTATGAGGTAGTCGAAAGTCACATTTGCGCACTTCAGACGGCGGCTGACAATTTTTATCAGAACACGAATCCAGATATTAAAAGAGCAGAACGGATTGTTTGCCAAGCAGAAACGTGGCAAGAATCCTTGGAACAATTCATGGATCGAGTCGAAAATCGCTTTTTACCATCGTATCCAGATCTCGTTTTGCCAGCACTTGCAGCCTTATCTGATATGAAACGCGGAATTTCTATGATGGTTAATGAATTAGAAAAATTGATTTCAATAGCTAGAACTAGTTATGAAGACTCCACTGTCGAAAGACTAATTGGAAAATTGGTTTCTTATCCTGCGATTGGCCCAGAACAATTAAGCTTACTAGAGCTAGTAAACAACTGCACATCCAAGTCCACCAGAGAACTTATAAATAAAAATTTAAGAATAGATAACGTGTTTGATTCATCTAAAGAACAATTTAAAATAACTCTCTCTGGCTTACATGAATTGCACAATCACATTTTGCTCAACAGAAGCCTCTCAAAGCCTTTGTGGCATAAGTTAAGCGATTTGATGCATCAAATTATTTTAATTTGGAAGAAACAGCAGCAAGAAGTTTTAAAACGTCAAGCCGAGGAAGATAGTATGTACAAAAACAAAACTCAAATACTTGGTGATCAGTTAAAGGAAGAAGAAGAAATTAGTCAAGAACTGCAGGCTCTTTTCCCTACTCATGGCATTCAAGATTTTAATGATTTACAAATGGATTCCGAGTTTCATATGGAAACCGAAGAAACAAAAATCACTGTAAAAGAACGCGAATGTTTTCATGTTTCAAGTGAAGAAATACAGATGGTTCAAAGGTTGTATTCTAGCATTTTGAGATCTTCTACTGCTTCTGACTGGCTGAAACCTCCACCTCATCAAGTCGAAAACCTGGACTACATCGAACCATTGGTCATGCGCTATAATACTGTCGGTCTCTTATTAGAAAACTTTACAGCCTCCTTGAGTCCAGAAATCTCTCAACATTTATATCCCAGCTTAAATATGCTTGCCGAAATAACACGATGTATGAGCCAGGGAGAAGAAATAGGAGCAAAAAGGCAGGCTACTTTCGATTTTTATAAAGATAGTAACGTTTCCGAAGTTAGTTCATGTTTACAATTGCTCAGAAATATTTTCGACAGGGTAAGCTTATTCTTAAATGAGTGGCCCGACCATCCAACCCTGAAATGCATCAACGTCGTGATAGAAAGAATTCTTCATTTTCCCATCACTTCTTCACTTTCAAGATTTTTGACTGGTTTGGAACTCCTGTTATTAAAAATGAAGGAGTGGGAAGAAAATGCTCACAAACAAGTTAGTCTCTTCGATCAGATGAATCTCCTTACCCAACAAATTATTTCTTGGAGAAGACTCGAACTCTCTTTCTGGAAGGATTGTTTGAATGTAGCTTCCCAAAGGTTTAGATCGCAAAGTGCAAAGTGGTGTTTCTGGCTTTACATTTTATTGGAAAGTTACATTAATAAGACTTCCATTCAAGAAGAACCTGATTACCTCAATCTGGAAAATAAACCGGATTTCTTGAAAGAAGATGAACTCACCCCTCAAAAGTTAGCAGAAACGCTTCACTTTTTCATATCGAAATCTCCTCTAGGTGAATTTGAAGCCAGACTCGAGTTGCTATTCACTTTCCACTGCCATGCTTTCTTCTTTGATCCCAGTTCAGAAAGAGATGAGATATTGGCAGTTACATGGAATGTTTATAATTACTACAAACAATTTATGAACGAAGTGAACACGAAGATTAATAGCATCAGAACCCCTATTGAGAGGAAACTGAAAGAGTTCGTTAAAATAACTCGCTGGAACGACATCAGTTACTGGGCAGTAAAGGAAACCATTGCTAAATCGCACAGAACATTGTACAAATTTATTAAGGAATTTGAAAAGGGATTGAGGGAAAATGTAGCATCGTGTTTATTCGTAAAGCCAGCAACCAGCAATCTCATGAGTGATAAAGCTGCAAATAGAAGTGAGAAGAACCTTATTGATTTAGATATGTTTATAGTTTCAGATGAGACAGCAAAGAAACTTGAAATAAGATACCCAAAACAAAAAATCATTCTAAAAACAAGTGATCTGCATCAAATAATGACGCAGCTGAAAAATAAAATATCGACTTCTCAATACTTGGAATTACGAATGCAATTTGAGGAATTTATCGAAGAATACATGGAACGTAGTGCCGATTTAAAGAAAATAGAAATTGACACCACTTTACCGAAGCCCAAGCAAGTATCACACGGAAAAAGTGTTTTACAACAGAAGAAAAAGGCTCTATCTGATTACTTTAAACTAATAGCGCATGTAGGGGTTTCATACCGAATTGGTATTTTAGCATGGAAGAACAACGAGAATACAGTGATAGATTTGATGGTATCTCCCTTAGATCTGAACGCAGCGTTGAGGAACTTTGATTCTGCAGCTGACAAGTGGATGCTCTCACAATGGAAAGGCTGCGAAAAATATTACAGCAAAGCCTCTGCAGAATTTATAGCCTTGAATCAACAGTTGTCGAAGGCACATGAAGATTTGGGACCTTTAAATGTTGAGCGATTCAAAGGATACTCTGCACACATGATGTTAATGGCAAACGAACAAAAGAGAACTCTCACTGAGAAAGTAAAACACTTCGTTGCTCTCCGTTCTCAAGTCTTAAGCTTGGCGGAAATAAATGGAGACGAGAATATGAAACTTCCAAAACAATGTGATTTGCTTCAAAAAGCTAAGCATTTGAAACGATTGTTGTTAATTTTGCAACCAAGTTTGGAACAGTTACAGCTTTACTTGCGAGCTTGTCCAGCTAAATCTGATATTGATGAAAACGAGGTCTACGATCTAGAACCAAGCACCTTAGCTATTATTAACGCTACGAAAGAAGATTCCGCATGGGAGAGAGTAAATTCTGTAATCAAAGATTGTTCCCTCGCAACACGAGTTATCTCCGATCAATTTGATTCCATCTTTCAAAATGTGGATAATCTTTTCGAAAATGAGGACGATTACGTGGATTGTGTCCAGGTTTTTACGTTAAACCATTTCAACTATTTACATAAAAGTTACAAAGGCCTTGAAGATATAAATTCAACACTGGCTGAAATTGGAAAGATGTTTGGTGCTGCTGAGGGGTTAAACCATCCGATTATTAGAAGCATTCAGTTCATTGGTAAAGAAATATCTGCAAGTATACAAGATTTTGACGAACTTCAAAGAAAAGTTAGTAGTGAAGAAGAGATGCAAATTTCAAGTAATAAATTATCTGATTTTGATAAAATGTTGACCGACGTGCTTCGCATTGCGTTAAGAGCGATTCGAGGTAAAAACAAAGTAAATGTAGAAACTAAAAGTTCTGATGAAGAATCAGTGCAATTAAAGAAAAACTCTTTTAGCGAAATGCTAATCAAGTCATTAAAAACAAATATTACAGATTTGAATTTAGAGGATGTTTCAGAAAAGTTTAATAAAATACTTTTGATGATATACAAACTAGACGTTGAAAGTGCAAATTTGCATTTCAAGGCAATTGCGAAATGTCTGCCACTGCTTGAACAATATTTATTATATGTTCAGTTTTATTTAAACGAGCAAGTTGCTGCTTTACGATTAACATCTAAAATGTTGCACTTGCAGTTGAATGTCTTTTTAGACTTGGCTACAAATGGTTTTTGCATACCAAAGAATCTCGACCTTGATGTAGACGCTGACGGTGAAGAAGGCTCACAGAAAAACTCAAGTAAAGGAGGAATGGGATTGAGCAATGAAGAAGGAGTTAAGGACGTTTCTGACAGGATTGAGAGTGAAGATCAGTTGGAAGAAGCACAGCCTAAGGACCAGGAAGAGAAAGAATCGGAAGATAAGGATTGTGCGGAAGAAGAAAACGGAATCAACATGTCAGAAGACTTTGAAGGTAAAATGCAGGATATTGAAAAAGGAGAGAACGAAAGCGAAAAGGGCGATGATGATGATGGAGATTTGGATAAGGAAATGGGTGAAACAAAAGAAGGGGCAGAACAACAAGACGAAGAAATCTGGGGTAATGATGAGGATGAAGAGGCTGAAGAGAATGATGCCAAGGAAGATGGTAAAAGTGGAAGAGGAGAGGAACTTGATGAAAAAACAATGGGTGCGAAAGAAAATGATGAAGGTTTACTGGAGGAGTCTAAAGAAACTAGAGATATTGAAGAAAAGGAAGAGATATCAGAAATGAACGAACCCGATATTAACGACGATCAGATTGATCCTTACCACGGAAAACAACAACCAGAGGTAGAACCAGAAGCCCTTGATTTGCCAGATGACATGAATTTAGACGATGGAGAAGGTGGAGAGGATCAAGGACAACAGGATGAGGATGCATTTGATATCGACAATATGAAAGAACCAGTTTTGCCAGCTGAAGATGAAGCTGAAAAAGATACAAAAGAGGATGAAACCAAAGAAGATGCGGAGAATAAAGAAGGTGATGAGAATGGTTCTAATGTTGATAGTGAGGACGAATCACCTTCAGATAAAAATGCTGAAGCTATTCCAATCCAATCAGAACCCGGAAAGAATGAAGAACCAGAAGCTATTACTGAGGAAAATGAAGAATGTGATCAACAAACGGTACCCGACCTTGATGATACTAATAGATCAGCGGATAATGCCATGCAAGTAGATGTCGGTACAGAAGGAACTCAAGACGAAGTTATTAGTGGAATCGAAAAAGATAAAAATCTCTCGCAAAAGGAAAATGTTCAAGAATCGCAAAATGATTCTGGTACTGGAAGATCAAATCAAGGCATGGGAAACACTGAAGCTTCTTTACAAGATGGAGCGCAGACTGACCAAAAAAACACTGAAGCAAACCAAAAGAAGAAGCGAAAGTCTCCCAAAGAAACAGAAAATAGAAACACAACATTGATGGATGAGCAAGAACCACGTGTAAAGAAAACGAAGTCAAGCATTCAAGAACGTCAAGATGGAAAGGAAGATATGGATGACAATGAGAATCAACTAGATGATGAAGAAGATAATAAAGATATGGAATACCGACACGTTGATAATAAGGAAAGTTTCAATCGCTACGCAATCGATGCAGCTACAGAAGATCAGGTGAAAGAACAAGCGACCAAAATTTCAATGGATGTTGATACTGAAGATACTGAAGAGCCAATAGATGTAAACATGCTTCATGAGGATGAAGTGATGGAAGAAGAAAGCCTTCCGCAAGATCAAATACAGAAACCGGAGCAGGTGTCAAACAGTGAAGATAAAAGTAAAGGTAAATCATCAAAGTCAACGAATGAAACAGGGCAAATGGAGGTGGACTCTGACATTCAAACTGTGGATACGACGAAAGTAGAAAGAGGAAGTGATTCAGCTTTCTATACTAATATCTCAAACTTACTGAGTGACAGTGTTTTTAATTCAACACAAGTTGAAGAAAAACGAAATGAAGTTAAACAAGCACTTCAACAATGGACATCTGAACCATCAACGGAGGATGCGATATCTGCTTGGAATGCTGTAAGCACAATAACTGATACTTCGGCAAGAGAGCTTGCGGAAAAACTCAGATTGGTTTTAGAACCAACTCAAGCTGCACGATTAAAGGGAGACTATAGGACTGGAAAGAGGATTAACATGCGAAAGATTATTCCATACATAGCGAGTCAATTTAGGAAAGATAAAATCTGGCTGAGAAGAACAAAACCTTCGAAGAGAAATTATCAGATTGTATTGGCAATTGATGATTCGAGTAGTATGATAGACAATGATTCCAAAGAAATTGCGTTCGAGTCCCTTTCTTTAATAAGCAAAGCTATGATGTACCTGGAAGCTGGTCAACTGGGTGTAATTAGTTTTGGTGAAAGTATTAATATTCTTCACCCTCTTGAGGAAGTGTTTACACAGGAAAGCGGAGCAAGGTCAGTTTTCTACTCTTTCATATTCCTAATATTCTTCTCTTTAGAGTTTGATAAAATATCAAAGAAAATAAATTCAAATTCTAACGAGATTATTGATTTTGATTACTAATCTTATTAATTTGACTATTTATGTTTTGCAGATTAATGAAGAAACTGAGATTTGAACAGAGAAAGACTATGGTTGGTCAATTGATAAACTACAGTATGGATGCATTTATTGGACAAAATGATTCAGTAGAGAACGCTAAATTGCTTGTGATATTGTCGGATGGTCGAGGAGTATTTTCAGAAGGAGCAGAAAAAGTAAATCACGCTATACGCAGAGCGAGATTAGCTGGAATCTTCATAGTGTTCATCATTATTGACAATCCATCAAACAAGGTAAATAGTTAAAACAAAATTAGCAATTAATCTTAACATCTAGATCTTTTGCAATGTTTTATAAAGTTAATCTTGCCACAAAAATTATTGTATTGAATTAATGTAATTATTTTATTACAGGAATCGATACTGGATATTCGACAACCAGTTTTTCAAAATGGAAAACTTCAAGGTGTACATTCTTATATGGAACGTTTTCCATTTCCTTTCTACATGATATTAAGGGATATAAATGCACTGCCTGATATCTTAAGTGACGCTCTTAGGCAGTGGTTCGAATTAATTGGAAATATGGATTCTTAAAGACTTGCTTCAAGAATAATAAGATTAATATGTTTTAATTAATGTATATACTGGTATATAATGTATATTTTTATTTTAAGTTTTGTTATAAATACTCTTTATAGTATATACTAGTTGAACTATTATTTGAACTACTATTTGAACTATTATTTTTATTATTATTTTCTGGTATATATAAATAATATATATTGTAATTTGAATTTTTATTATAAATACCTTTTATTGTACTATTTGGACTATTATTCCATCAATATAAAGATTACTAAAAATTCTATAAAGTTTTAATTGTTTTTTTTTCGACAAATTAATCGCTGTAATTGTTTCGTAAATGTTCATTAGCTTTTTCATTTATTATAAACCTACTTTATGATTATGAAATTTCGCGGTAAAAAGATCTATTTTTATTAGTTAAAATTGGACAAATTAAAAATTCCAACTTGATAGAGAAAAAATCTGAGGCGAGTTGTGCGTCTTACTATGTAACTAATCAGTGGTTTGACTGTTGACAAGCGACAGCATGACAGCTGATTGTAAAAACTTGTGTGTATTTTCTATTTTATAAAATAAATACTGGATAAATAAAGTACGATGTGTTAAAATTGAAAATTTAGTGACAATAAACTTTGAAGTAAAAAGTTTTGTGTTAGAATAACGATCGTGATTGTCTGTTAAAAAAGTTTCAAGATGACTCTTATGGATTTTTTTGGATGTACTTTTCTGGCTTTTGGACCTCCGTTGTCAATGTTCGCATTGACTGTTGCTGTAGAACCTATGAGAATTATTATACTGATAGCTAGTGCATTTTTCTGGTTATCTTCACTATTAGTATCCTCGATAGTGTGGTATGCAATTGTTCCGCTAAGAACTTATCTTGCCGTCGGTCTCGTGTACTCTGTCATCTTCCAGGAAGTGTTCAGGTGATTTCAACAACTATTTTAAATTTGTGTTTGAAGATTTTTATTTTCCAGGAAGCTTTAAAGTAATTCCTAGTTGCTCTGAAATAAATTAAATTTATTTCAATCAGTTTTTAAAACTTACATTAAGTGTATGCTTTCTTTGTTTACACGACTCTAATATATAGACTATTCTGCAAAAAATATACTTTTCCTAATAGGTCCATTGTCTGAGTTTTCGTTTTTATCCAATGAATTTTCGTTCTCTTCTCTGGTAAATTAAAGTTTTACAGAGGTGACCGTGAGAAAATAAAGTATATATGAATCAAAATTATCTGAAAATCCAATTGCATCATACAATTTTTTGCCTCAGGTACGTCCTGTACTGGATTCTCCGTAAAGCTGAAAGAGGTCTGGAAAAAGTGACAACGGCTCATGTTGCTGACAGCAGACACGTTTTCGCATACGTTTGCGGTTTAGGTTTTGGACTAATGAGTGGTGCATTTGCTTTGGTGAATGTTTTAGCAGATGCTGTAGGACCTGGAACCATGGGCCTTCGCCAAGGCAACGAATTCTTTTTTATAATTTCCGCAGCTACAACACTAGCTTTTATTTTACTACATACTTTTTGGGGTGTAGTATTTTTCTCTGCCCTTGATAACAAAAACTGGGGACAAATTACGTGGGTGGTTGGTTCTCACTTATTTGTTTCTGCCATGACCTTATTAAATGGAATTGGTTATCAAGTAATTAGTTTATCAGCATCGTACATAGTTCTTTTGATTACAGCTATTCTTGCCTTTAAAGTAGCTGGTGGTAAAAAACAGAATTTAATCAATTGCTTTATTAAGACATGAATTTAGAATAATAAATAATCTAATGATGAAAAAAACTGCAGATCATAAGAGAATTTAACACATTATCTACGCGAAGATTTCAATCCGAACCACTACAATTTGAGATATCTAATTACAAATGTAGCAAGTACCATCTCTGAAAGATAAGTTTATTCCGAATGTATGTTAATCTAAAGTCTGAAAATTTAAGGAATTACGAAACTGAATGCAGTTGGTTTAGATTAAGACATGAATCATATTTATACTTAATTGTATGTATGGTAATTTTGTGGAATAAGCTGTTGTGAAAAGCGGAAAGATTTAAGAAATTGTGATCTTGTCATATCTATTACATATTCATAATTAGTTTTATTGAATTAGTTTCATAAAATCAGTATGATAGATTTGTAATTAAAAAAAATTATTTATTTTGCATCGCCTAGATTGTCAAGATCGCAAATCAATTAATTTTATTTTCCAATATTTGACGACTGATTATTTAATTATACTACTGTAAATGTCACGGGAATGATTGAAAAATATTGTAAAATTCTCAAAATCGTAAATTTATTGATTTTCTGTTTGTTACTTAAAAATATTATGAGAATGATGATCGTTTTGAGTAAGAAATTCTACAGACAAAATATAATGCACTATGCTCGTATTTCGTAAAAATTACATTTCTTTGATAAATCACTTTTACTTTTACATCCGTCACTGTAACTAATGTATCATTCGTATCAATCTGTTTTGTAAACAATAAACTGTTATAAACTTGACAAATTGATAATTAAGCGATGCTTGATTTTTATTTGTATCAAATTTAAACACTCAAATTGTCTACCTAACAACATGTACATATTTAGAACTTAAACTTCACTATCACTTTAACCTTACACCCTGTTATTGTGTTCCGAAAAGTTTTAAGAGCTTGTGAGGGAAGCCATGAGCAGTTCCATTTTATTCAAAAAGTTCTTGCCTTCCATTTTGTCCCACCTGACTTCTTTGAAAGAGCCTCCGAGGTTTTCCCACTTTCTTTCTCGCACTAATTGACCAGGGAAGAAGTCCTTTCTCGGCGAGTGAGCAATTGCAACTTGAATGCCATTTTGTGGTTCACATCTCACCGCTATCATTCTGTCACCAATCGGAGAGGCTAATATACAACTGCTAGCATTTCCTAAAGGTTCCACTGCCCCAAGACCTAGATGAGAACTGTTTGAGAGAAACTGCCAGCCCATACACTTTGCTAAAGATTGAACCGCAATGATTTGGTGTTGATGGATCTGGCAGAAGATTAAATCGCGCAATTCTTGAGGTTCGTAGCTCATGTGCATCACTCTGCCATCCCTGCAAACGCACTTGAGAGATTTTTCACCTACATGTACTACCAAAGATGTACGGTATATGGAGTCGTAACCGTGAGTTAGAATATTAATCTTCACACAAGACTGAGTAGGTGAATTTAGAGCATTCCAGTGAGAAACGATAAGAGGATCTTTAACTTCCTTTGCTATTGTATCCAGAACGTATTCTGTTCGTAGACGCATAAAGAAGTGTTGGGCTTGTTGGATAATTTGCTCTAAAAGTGTTTGACTTTTGGTCATTTCTATCAGTTCGTATCTATCAGCCGCGCTCGGACCTGCGAGACATCTGCGTTTGCTCGGACCAAGTGGACCTGAAGAAGGGTGAGGGAATGGATGATGAGTATTTTTGTGATGAACCTCACGCAATAATTGATGCAGTGAATGCTCGAGTACATGATCGTGATCGGTTTTGTGAGCTGGAGGTGCTGATGGCTTCTTATCGTTGCCGGTACTGTGGCATAATCCAATAATTAGTTGTATTCCGGGCAAAACCTACAGAGAATTTTAATAATACATTAATATCATATAAAACAGGAATCATATAAATATAATTACATGAAAATGTTAAGTATTACCGTTGCCATAATTTGATTTCCAACTACCATGTGGGGAATAGGAGCTCGCAAGTGAACTGCTTCTCTCGCCAATTGACTGAACAGCTCTTTGCAAAACAAAACGTTTTGTGCAGCCTCTAGTTTCTGTTGCCAATTTGTGTTATTCGTACTATTCGTGTTATTGTTCAGGAGACTAATATTTGCGCTGCATAAGTCTTCTTGATCTAAAATAAAACTCATGTCAACTTCCATTTATAAGGTTAGTTATATAATAATCGTACATTTTTTAAATTTTAATACCTTTTTGACACAAGACCTCGATGTAGGCAACTCCTTGAAGTTCACTAGGAATAGTGACACGTAATGCCGATGGCTTGCTACTTGATGGTACAGCAGGAGTTATCGCACTCGGATTGGGAGAAGCAGGTGGGCTTGTACTGTTGTCTTCTTCTTCCTCCGCTTTAGTAACTTCAAACATTCCGGTTTGCGTATATTTTGAACCCGCTGTTTCATTGAAATAAACAAATTTTTATTATAAATAAGTATTACAGAATTTAACTCGTATAAATATATTTTTATGAAATGTAGATAGAATCAATGGGCATGGTTCCTTTTTGCTGGGATGCACAAATAAATCCAAACACAATAACTACCAATGACGAATTAATGTAAATTAATGAAACATACCAGTACGGTAGCTCAAATCTCCGATTATGGAATTGGAAACTTTTTTAAGACGCCAGTTCTGACGAAGCCGCAGCAACTCAATATGGAAATTAGGAGTCGTGCGATTCCTCGCTAATTCATTTTGGCAATTTTTCAGTCTCTCAGCTCCTTGCATGAGAACTTGAGCCGCTCCAGAAAGTGCCTTTTTTCTGCCATAAACTTGGACCATCGGTTTGAGTTCTACGGGTTCTTGTGGCACTGGATCCAAAACCATGTACCTTTTTTCTCGAGCTATTGAAAGGACGTCAGCAAGTACACATACTTCTGTTAGAGCGTTCCTGTGTCGAAAGTGTATTGTTATTATGTTACTAAATTCCACCAGACGTTCGTTTGCATTTTTCACAAAAACAGTTTATGTTAGTGACAAACCTTAGATTGTTTCTGACCGTATCCCAAGGCCATAAAGTGGACTGAGCAGAAGTATCTTTTGCTTCTTCATCCTTGCCTCCATTCTCAGATGCTTCCTTTTTAACATCATCGCCATTAGTTTTGCTAAAATCAATCTTCTCGGCGATTTTAGCCAAATTTTCTGACAGCGTCAGGGGACTGAAAAATGTTATGTTATTAAAGCTCTGAAAGTACATCTTACTTTAAAATTTTATTCGACACAAATTACAGATTGTTTACAATAGTTGTTCACGACTTTTTAGAAATTCATTTTTTTGAGGTTATATCACTTAGAATCGGATGATTTTAGATTCAATGAGATACATTGACAAATAGAATGAGTCTTTTATTCACAAATGTAAAATGAAACTTACGCTTGATAAATTTCTTGGCCATCATATGTGATTTCTTGAATTAAATTCTCAATCGGTGCTTCGACCGAAACATTTACAGAATAAGACATTTTTATTCTTCAGACAATTTATCTCGTGAAAGAGTTATATTACATTGTTTTCAATATTTACAAAGTTTTTGTGATATTTGCTTGTCTAGATTTTATTGTCAAGTGATTGTTTTTCTTACAAAAAAGAAACTAAAGTCGCATGAATGACAACAATCAGACACAATCACACCAAAAACCAAATCACACAGTACGGAATGTCGCCATTTTGAACAAACTGTCATCAAATTCAATACCTGTCAAATGGAGAACCAATTACAGCACACATTTCCGTTAGAACATTTTAAGATGTATTGTAATTAGTCAATTTTTTTGGACAACGTTTTGCCCGCATATTTCCAAACACTACAATTTTAAATAAAGATAAACGAATTCAATTTTTTCAAATTAAAAACAGTCAAAAAAGCTTTAATTTTTCTCAAAACAATAACTTCAATAATTAGCAAAGAAATACAAATTTTTATTGCATCACCATAAAAATCAATAAGCAACATACATACTTCAATATTACAGCATCTATAAAATATTTCCTTGTCTTTGTCTACACTGATTACCTTACTGACTAGTTGCATGGATTTCTGCGATTTCTGATGCAAAGAGTATAAATTCAATTTAATAAATACGCTTATAACAATATCTTTTTGTTCCTCTATAATCAATAATTACATTAAAAATTCACGATGAAATATATCCCCAAAAAATAACTCACATTTGGAGTCTTGGAAAAACTTACATAGTATATATGAGTAATACAGTTTAACCTGGTTTAACACTGAGGCAACATTGGACGATTGCCAGAAAATTGAAGAAACTTCAAAAACTCTGAAATTCTTCTATTCTGCAGTTTAAAAATGATTGAAGTTGGAATGATATGAAAAATCATTTAAATCTTTAAGAAACATGTTTACAACTCTGTGTGAATACATAATCACAGATAAAATTTTTCTTGATATAAATGCTTATTCGCAAACTAAAAAAATGAAGTAAAAAATCGAATCCAAAATAGGTTAAAGATATATTGCAAAAAGAAAGTTTAAATCTTAGTTGTAAAGTAAACGATATTCTAAAATGGAATATAAGTGTGAAATCAGTAAGAGAGAGATTCTATCCAACTATCACCCTAATAATCTGAATATCTATATATAAATATATTTAAAGCTATAATCAATAATAGCACATAACAATTCGTACGTGCTTTCACGAAATAAAATTGCTTCTATATTTTATCAATAATAGGCGAAAAAGCGATGTTACTATGTTTTCCAATGCAATTAAAACGACAGTGTATAGAAGTTTATAGAAAACGTCAATAAAAGTTTCTTCTATCTACTTAATTTTTCTTTCAGCCAGTCTTCGGTTAATTCTTCCAACTCACGTACTTCAAATACTTTTGTGAGTTCGGCTTCTCTTTGCAGTACAAGTTTCATTCCTGCATAGAGAACTTGCAATTCCATTTGGATGTCTCTGGGTGTATAGAAGATGAAACACATTGGGAAAGAAACTCGACCATCGGCGTGCTCCATTTTATAGCTATAAACGATATATCTTGGCTGATGAGCAGGTATAAGATCTTGAACCGCATCCATCTCGATATCCTGTGTGTAAAAAAAAAAAAGTATTTTTTCAAAAGCTCAAGATTGTCCAATGAGTAGAAATTGCGTTATCAATGTTCTACAGGTTTACTTTTTAATGACAAAAATAATGTTTTTAGCTACCTCGACCTGCTCGTCGATGCAAATCTTTTGCTTTTCTCTGTCCACTTTCACTGTGAATGTACAATTGTTTTAGATAATTCATATAGTATTTTATTATGACATATATGCACGTATAACCGTATAATAACCGCATATTTGATCTGATATGAAATCACTTACGTATAAGAGCAGCATTTGTTTGACTCTTACGAAAACGAAACTTTTTAAGAGCATCCTTAACGTCGTCTTCTATGTCACAAATCTTATTGGAAGACTGAAACAGTGAAAATTACGCTTTTTAAAATTATTTCTAACATCAATGTACATTAAAAATTTTTATATTTTAATAACAAATAGAATAATATTCATAAACTACATATTCAAATATTCAAAATAATTTTTTATCTTATGTGTTTATAAACTAACGGCGATATTATTGTCCATCCAAATATGCAAAGGTTTTCTATAAAAAAACTCCCGATAGGAATCGAATATATGAGAGAATGAAAACTATTGTGCTTTCTTTCTGTACATACATATTACAAATAAAGATTTTGTATATTTCGTATGTTTGTATTTGTATATGTTAAACAAAACATAGTCGCTGGAGCGTCAATATAATATATGTCTAATAATGGAGCAGATAAGTATAGTTTATAAAGCAGTGCCGTTATAATAAATATAAATGTCAAAATTGACCAAAATGATTAGCATTAGCAGAAACACTTACCATTTTATAGTATTATGAAAAATTTACTGTCAGTCTTGAAACCTACTGTAAAGTGTTAAGAAACAAATTACTTGCCAAAGCTAGATACAATATATCTTCCCTCTACGATACAATGATACAATCTGATACAATCACGGAACTAAATTGCAATAGAAGGGAAAGTAGCTACGTAAATATTCATTACGTATGGCGCCCTCTATAAACTTAAATTTATTGTTTTAAAGAATTTCCATTAATTGATCGAGATGGGCCCAAAATTGCAATAGAAGGGAAAGTAGCTACGTAAATATTCATTACGGTTAATAAATTATTCGAATTTTTGATAGTCGAGTTTCTTATCTATAATTACGATGTACATTCTATGACTGATGCTTAAATTTGTGATTGTCAGTCTTGTCAATCTGGATTCTGGAAGGTTTGGGAAGGTTAATCTCCAGCTGTTTGTACAGTTATTAATTAATTGCTATGAAAATAGTATGCTTTGAAGTGCTAAACCGTTTTACGTGATTTTATATATGTGACAGATAATTTTTATACGATAATGTTAACCGCAGCGGCAAATACAATGTCAAATAATGGAGGGTCTTATAGCAATGATAGACCCTCCAGTGCTGGAGAACCAGAATTGGGCACGGATCCTGCCTCTGGAGGATTTTTTCACTCCGATTACAAAAAGTAAGATTACTAAAAAATCTGAGAATACACAGTATAAAATGATTAAAAGAATTGGTTTTTAGGATAGTCAATATCCATTCATTCATGTCCCTGTCTTATTTTAGTGCTGCATTATATTGTAGTTTTTATTGTTAACTAATGCTTGAACTGCAATTTTGTTTCATTTTTACAAATTACTTATCGAGCCCACTAAATGAATAAATAAATATGTTAAAACCTGGTAATTTTATTGTATTTCATCCTTTTCCTACCTAACGAAACACCCTAAGGTCTAAAAGATCAACGTTAATCTCATTAATGATTTTCTTTATTCAGGCACGATGACTTGAAACAAATGCTGGACAGCAATAAAGATGGGTTGAAACTAGAGGCAATGAAGCGAATAATTGGGGTAAATATACTAATTTATTTTGGAACCAATTAAGAAGGTTGATCAAAAAATACGCATTTTGAACCACTTTTATAAAAAATAATTAACCTCTTTTGGAGAATTAGCGAAAAAAAACATTTTATTTCTTAATATCCATTGACAAACATTTTTTAGATGGTCGCAAAAGGAAGAGATGCCTCCGACCTATTTCCAGCAGTTGTAAAGAACGTCGTTTCAAAAAATATCGAAGTAAAAAAATTAGTTTACGTCTATCTAGTTCGTTACGCAGAGGATCAACAAGATCTTGCTCTATTATCAATATCCACATTTCAAAGGGCATTAAAAGATCCGAATCAGCTGATAAGAGCCAGTGCACTAAGAGTTCTTTCCAGCATACGAGTAGCCATGATCGTTCCAATTGTTATGCTTGCTATTAAAGATTCAGCCAGCGATATGTCTCCTTATGTTCGAAAAACTGCAGCTCACGCTATTCCGAAATTGTACTCCTTAGATGCCGAACAGAAAGATGAACTTATTAGTGTTCTAGAAAAATTATTATCAGACAAAACGACACTCGTCGTTGGCTCAGCAGTTATGGCTTTCGAAGAAGTTTGTCCAGAGCGAATAGATCTGATACACAAGAATTATAGGAAATTGTGCAATTTGTTAGTGGATGTCGACGAATGGGGACAAGTAGTCATTGTAAATATGTTAACAAGATATTCTAGAACTCAGTTTGTTAATCCAAATCAGAATGTAGGTTGATAGATCTTCTTATCTCAAATGATTCATTTTTCTGGTGGAGTTTCAAAAAATGCTAATGTTAATGATATTTGTTTCCAGGATCTTGAAGATGATGAAAATCGATCCTTTTACGATTCTGATACTGATTCCTCTAGCTTGAAGAAACCTAAATTTACTTTAGATCCGGATCATCGTTTGCTATTGAGAAATACCAAGCCACTTTTGCAAAGTAGAAACGCATCTGTTGTTATGTGTGTTGCTCAATTGTATCATCATGCAGCTCCTCGAAGTGAAGTGATGGTAGCTGCGAAAGCATTAATAAGATTACTGCGTAGTCATCGTGAAGTACAAAGTATTGTGCTTCATTGCATCGCCAGTATATCAATTACTCGAAAGGTAACGTAGTTTGTAAGGATTTCCAAACTCAGAATTCAAAATCTGGTATACTTATATTAATCGAACTCGTAATTAGAGTATTTAATATTGTTTTCAGGGGATGTTTGAACCTTTTTTAAAGTCCTTCTTTGTACGAACTTCTGACCCAACCCACATAAAATTACTCAAATTAGATATTCTAACAAATTTAGCGACTGAAACAAGTATTGGTGTCATATTAAGGGAATTCCAGACTTACATTTCAAGTAGTGATAAGGAATTTGTCGGGGCCAGCATTCAAGCAATTGGTAGATGTGCAAGTAACATCAAGGAAGTGACCGATACTTGTCTCAATGGATTGGTTTCATTGCTTAGCAACAGAGACGGTGAGTTTCTATCTACTAGTTTTTATAATATCTTAATTAATAGATTTGACTTTTTGAAACTCCAGATCATAAAACACAAAAATTTCCTTATTTTTAGAGGCCGTTGTAGCTGAAAGTGTTGTTGTCATAAAAAAGCTCCTCCAGACTCAACCGAATGAACACAAAGAAATCATTGCTCACATGGCAAAATTAATGGACTTTATCACAGTTCCACAAGCCAGAGCGTCAATATTATGGTTACTGGGTGAATATTCTGATCGAGTACCGAAAATTGCACCAGACGTACTCAGAAAAATGGCAAAGACCTTTATAAATGAACAGGATATAGTAAAACTACAAACCCTAAATCTTGCCGTGAAACTTTTTTTAAATAATCCGAGTCAAACTCAATCATTTTGTCAATACGTCTTTCAATTGGCGAAATACGATCAAAATTATGACATTAGAGACAGAGCTCGTTTCCTTAAGTTTTTTATTTTTGAAGAAGAAGGAAAGCCCGAAAGGAAATTGCAACAGTTCGCTAAGAGAATATTTCTCGCTCCTAAGCCTGCACCAACCTTGACCTCTAAATTCAAAGAGTCACAATTCCAGCTTGGAACTTTGTCTCATTATTTGGATATGCCGTGTGCGGGCTATCGTCCTATGCCATCATTCCCTGAAATTCCGCCTGATCCGGCGGTTCGAGATGTTGCGGAACCAATTGTCCCACCGACTACTGAAAATCTATTTCGTGGAAAGAAAGAGAAGAAGGACAAAAAGATAAAAGACGACTTTTATGGTGATGATGAAAGTAGTCCTGATGAAGGTAAGTAGCAAATTAATTCAAAGTGTTTCAAAAAGACTTAAGTAATGTGTAAGTTGGAAATTCAATTAAATAATATTTTTATTTTAGACTCAGATGAAGAGGAACAAAGTTCAGAAACCTCATCCAGTGAATCTTCTGATGAAGAGAGTGATTCGGAAGAGTATTCATCCGATTCAGGAAAATCCGCAAACGATGAGGATAAGAAAAGAACAAAAAAGAAGTCAGAAGAGTCGAGTAGCGAAAGTGATAGCGAGGACTTAGAATCTTCAGATGAATCTGAATCTGAAGCTAGTGAACCAGAGGAAAAGAAAAGAGTAGAAAAGGAAAAGTTATCGAAAGTGGAAACTAAAGAGAAACCAAAAAGCAATCTTGATTTGCTTTTGGACCTGGATGATGGTAACGGCATAATTTCCCCTTACTAGATTTTTTTTTAGTTAGACCAAATAAATCTAACTTTGTGTTTTTGTTCATAGTGATACCAATAACACCAATAATGACACCAAGCTTAGGAGGCTTCCTAACTCCGATAAATCCAATTTCCTCAAATGAAATTAGAGAAGTATCAGCATCTTACATTCCACTGAAGAAGTTCGAGTTGTTGAATAAAATTAATGGCCATGGCTTAAAAGTTGAATATAGGTTTACTCGATCCCAGCATTTAGTTAATTCCGTAATGGTTAGCATTGAGTTGTCTTTTACCAATGATAGCAAGGAGCCTATTAAGGATATACGCATTGGAAATAAGGTAATTTTTAGAGATATTTTAGTGATATTTTCTCTTAAGAAAGAAACGTTTTATGAATAAATCTGTGTTTTCAGAATTTGTCATCAGGGATGCTCGTACACGATTTTACACCAATTACCATTATTCAACCAAACACTACTTCATTGGCAACGTTAGGTGTTAGTTTTAATGACTCAACACAGCCTGCTTCATTCAATATTGACTTCACAAGAAATGAGGAGACTCTTTCATGTTGTACTAGTATAAAAGCACCAATTGGAGAAATATTGAGATCTGTACTGTTGCCTGAAGCTGTTTTCATTTCCGAAAAGGACAAATTGAAGGGGATGAATGAGCATTCAACGAAAGTAAATTTCTCAGGAAATAGAAAAACGCTCTCTCAAAAAATTTTTGAAGCTGCAAATCTGGCTGTTATATCCAGCGAAGATGATATTATTAGGTTAGAAGCCGAATTTAATTTATAATTACGATTCCATTTTGAAATTCAATTTTAAATGACTAATTTTAGAATTTAAAAAATTTAAATATAGTTTGAATAATTGCAATGTTATACACATCATTTAAAATTTGTAATTTATTTTTCAGATTTGCGGCTCATACTTTAGCATCTAAGTCGCTAGTGTTGGTGACAATAAAAGTTTTGGATGACGACCACTTGGAGATGTGCGTGAATTGTGAAAAAATGGTTATTGGATCTATGTTGTTGAATGAACTTAAGAATAATCTTAAATAAACTTAGAATATGACTGTAAAATTATTATATTATTGATCAAAGTAAATAGAGTATATTTATTATATCTGGAAAGCATCTTGAGTTGATTTCAATTTATGCGAAATTACGTAGGTTTTGTAGGTTCCTTATTATGTCCTTTATGTTAATGAATAAATCCTTGTTTTAATTTTAAACATTAGTATTAATTTAAGGTCAGTTTTTTTTTGTTTATGTTATAAAGATATATATTATCTTATGTAGGATAAACATTTACAAAAAGAACAGAACATATATATAATAATATAGGTATTTTTTTTTTAATATTTAAAAAAGTCGATAATGAAGAATGCAAGTTTGCCAATAATAATTCATAATATTCGAGATGATCTCAGAGATAATATCATTGAGAAAGAGATATCAGAATATATAAATCCAGAGATTACTCTGATAAATCTTTGAATTGGCGCATGCGGAGTTGTGGACTGGAATACTGGATTCGTTTCGTTATTAAAGTTCAAAACTCGGCTCAAAAATGGTGTTTAATATAGCCGCTTTTTCGTACATCATAGCATTAATATGTGTGGCAGTTTTAATATTTTTTGCAATAATGCAGGTACTTATTCGCTTTTTTCTTATCTTCTAATTACTGTATAAAAAAAGATGTATTTGACTTAGAAGGGATACAGATTTTTCTCTATAGAAACAGTACCTAACCTCAAAAAGAATGACTTGATATTTTTACTAATCTACTATTGTTACATTTTATTAAAAATGATGTATTTTACATTGTACAAACAGACTCTGCAATGATGTTTGCTTATTTGATGTATATTTTTTTAAATAAGGGATTTTCCCCTAAGGGTTAGATTGTATACAAATATTTAGTATGTTCATTTTCCTTCTTGTTTATTTCGCTGTTCAATTATATTATATATTTTTTTAATTATAAATAAGTAATTCAAGTATCCATTTGAGCATTAATTGTCAATTGTATTTAATTATTTAATCGCTGTTTCTCAATTGTATTTAATATACTAAATAAAAATTTGATCTAATTGAGATGTTCGTGTAATATATAGTTGGCATCTTTATTTTACTTGGCATTTCTAATAGACACACCTTAAAAATAATTTCAGATAATTGCCTTTGATGAATTGAAAACAGAGTACAAAGATCCAATCGAACAATGTAATAGTCTGAATCCGGTAAGTTTTCAATTTTACTTAGATAATATTATAATTATTTATATATTCAAAACTGTTAATTTGAAATACTATTTTCTTTTTATTTCTTAGCTCGTACTTCCGGAATATGCATTACATGGATTTATGAATGTTTTGTTCCTGATCAGCAATGAGTGGTTATCGTTATTCCTCAATATTCCATTAATTGCCTACCATGTAAATAGATATCGTACTAGACCAATTATGTCAATGCCTGGTCTTTATGATCCCACGAATATTTTGGATGCAGCCAATTTGACAAGGTGCTACCGTGAGGGATGGGTGAAACTAGCGTTTTATCTTCTTTCATTCTTCTATTATCTGTATGGGTGAGTGTTAAAAAAATATTAATTTTAAAAACTTTTTTGAATCTTAATTTTTATCAGTCTAGAAATTACGTATAATCTCCAGGAATTGAAATTAAGTTAATCGGAATTCTATGATAGATTATAACTTTTGAAAAATATTCAATCATTAAATAGGTAATTAAAAAATAACAAGAATTAATGTAAGCATCTTTTTTACATTTCAGAATGATAAGCTCCCTCATTCACTAGGACGGTAACGGTAATTACAAGATTAAGTTACGTAATTTGAACTCAAAACTTCAGAAGGAATCTTCGCTACTCATTTTTTGAACAATTTAAAAGAGATTCGTCGTTTTTTCTTCTGGATCAGCGTTATAGATTACTTTGGACGAGTTTTTGACACTAAAGCAACCTATTAACGTAAATATTTTATACTTCATAAACATTAATCAGCTTGAGAATATATCTGTTTTCAGATATAGGACATTATTTCATTAGAAATTCAATGACTGATGTATTGTCTCGATTTCAGTAAAAGCCGACTTACATCCTAAAACTGGGATGTATAAGTAATGTACTTACATCTACAATTTCTTTAGAGTTAATGAAAAAATACTTCCACTTTGTAATGCCAACTTCGTCATAAATAGGATTTTACACTTTCGACTGATTTTTGGAATAAGTAAATTAAAATGAAGGAAAGATGTTTATAATAAGCTTATCGCGAAAGTAAAAGATAATCACCCGTAATTTCAATAAAGAAATAAATTTAAACTAAATAGTGTGATGCTTTTATACCTAATTAAAAAATCATCATATTCAGGTATTTCAATGATATTAATTTATGTAAGGAGTGTTTTATTTTCCGCTAATATGAACTGAGTTATACATGGTAATTGAGGCTTCTGTACATGTAGAAATTTTCTCTACGATAAAGATTCTCAGTTGAGTCTCGTCATTAAAATGTCGTTTTTAAGTACTTGGAGCGAGACTCTACTGACAATGAGCATTTTGATTCGATTAGTAAATTCTATGCGAAGACTACTTTGCGGACGGTGAGTGATAACATAAGTCAGATCATTAACAAAAATTTCAGTGGTCGAATTAACGAACCAAGAATAACAATTGATAAACTACAAAAAAACATAACTCTACTGAGCAATGATGTTAATTTAGCAAAGTGGAGAAGCACTTCGTTCCAATCTCTATACTTACTTCCTTTATATTAGCAGTTTTAACCATTAAAATTGATATTCGAACTCAAAATATTTCTACTATTGTAATTTCTCATCATTTTACGTATATTCTAGTTTTGACAGATGGTAGTCATTTTCCAGTTTGAATACCTTTTAATGGTCCCAACTAACATAAGTCGTAAATAATTTCCAATCTGATTTAATCTTTTGATAACAGTTATTAAAAGATGAATAAATCGGTCCTGGAATATATTAATTTCTACACAATAAACAGTAATTGCAGCTTGACGGATGTTATCGTTTCTTAAAGGAAAAGAATTCAATATAATACCTTTTCCAAAAATCTAGATGGAATGATACCAGTACTATTAGGATGATCATTTTCTGTTTCACAGAAAAAAATATTAAGAGAATAAACGGATAGTAAATTCTAATACTGTTGCAGTGCAAAACATTTCACAACACGGATCGTAATATGGACTTTAAAACTCGTCAAGTTGCATGATGAAGTTTGACAAACCATATTTAAAGAAAGTGGACGTTTAAAAACAAAAAAAAAACTTTGGACGTGCAGTAAAGTGAAAAAATTTTTCGCGCAAATCGAATTCAATGATAGTACTAAGCCAACATGGTCTTAAGAAAATAAAATCGATCGTTATATCCAAGTACTTCATGGCAATCAGTGACTCCGAATTAAAAAAGTATCAAAGAGGCTAATTGCAATTTCGGGGTTTGACGGCTTTCTACAAATCGAACACATTTGAATAAATGTGTTTAAATTAATTATTTCTTCTTAATAATAAGATTTTTGTTAAAGTAAAAATAAAATACATAAAGCTTTTTAGATTAAAGAGAATCCTCTCTAATCTAAAAAGCTTTTGGGAGTCACTGATGATAGTATACAAATCCTATTACCAAATTCAGCGAGTATAAGGACAGTGTAACATGTGTACAATATGTTTCAATGTATTGTTGCATTATTCTATAACATATTATTTACCACAGTGACGGCAATGTTTATGTTTTCTGTTCTCCGTGCTTCTTTCCTTAACATCTAAATTTGACCCAAAAATGAGTTTCGATACTTTATAACACTGCTGTTTACGGGACACCTTTAGAGATCTTCTTTTACTTTGTTCTAGCTTCCAGTTAAATTACTAAAAAGCATTGTAGGCCTAAATTGCGATTAATTTTTTTTAATATGAAATTCGCTACACATATTATCTTCGGATCTCTACGTGCTCTTCTTTCACGTGCAATTACTCAGAAAATCTACAAAGAGTCATAAAATAGTAGTAAACTGTTGTATAAGAATCACTGGAAAAGTTTTTAGGCAGTTACTAAACTTAAGCTACTGACTAATTTATTCGCTCTTTCAGCTATTTGTCCGGAATGAAATTAATCATTTTTAAGTGTACTTTTACTTTTAGTTAATTTTAAAGTTTTTTTTAAGGAAAATGTGCACGTCGATCATGACCCGAAGGCAATCGGTGCAACATAAGTAAGTTAAGGAAACAGCAGGGTTAATCTAGTACATAGTTAGAAATCATAATGAATAATTTCTTGTACGTTTAGGGTTTACGTAATTTGTATGTGTCATGGAGTGTATAATACGCGGCAAGTTTACAAACTTGCGTTCTTCTTAAAATCCTTTTTCTTTCGCTTTCTTTCACACTCACTTTCATAATTCTCACATTCTACGATTCTCTAATTATACATGCTTATATATTTTTAATTATATTATTTATAGACAAAGTTACGCATGGAGGTATCCAGGTGGGTACAAAAAATGTGCCAAGATGCATGTGTTCAAGTTGTAAGAAATTTTTTTAGCAAATTGCATCATCGCGTTTCATAAAAAATGGCTTTTCTTGTGAAGAAATGCAATACGCTTAGCTGCAAAAACATCGTGAATTATTATTCACACTAAAAGAAAAAATATTTTTTTGCGTTTGTTAGTCGTGCTAGTCCCTGTAGTGAGAGACTTAATAATATATTAAGTTGAGTATGGCAAAAATACTTTGGAAAAGTAATAGTATCTTATAGTTGTATAGTATTTTGCCGTGATTTTAATACTGCTGGAGTTTGCTATGAGGCTGCAGTTAAGAAAAGATTTCCCTGTGAAAGCCTGCTAAGTAGCGCTTTTCATTAATTGTCAACATGCTGGGGTAAAAGAAGTTTAGAAGTATGTATCAGTATGTATAGTCGATTCGATGTCGTTAGGCGTGTTGTACAAGACACCTCCAATTATAATAGCGATACACTAGGCCAGCCAGTTAGGTACACATTACTCTACTTTATTAGCCAACGAGAAAAATGACCAGTGGCTGTGCTTGGCATCGATAAGTTTTTGCAGCGCAACTAAAAGTCTAGAGTTTGATCTGCTGAGCCTTCTAAGTCCTGCGGGGAGTCTTCGTCGTCTTCCAAGTCCACGCCGTTCGTCTTGAGGCCTCCGCTGGTTATTTTATTGACGATAACATCTGTAAAAAAAAGTAGCAAGGCTAATACTTGTCAAAAAGAATAACAACACAGGGTGTGATTTCTCTTTCTGGTGGATCTGATTAAAAAAAAAGGAATTATAAATATTTACCGCAATCTGGCTTAGAGCCACGAGTTCTTGTACCCGCAAATTCAACACCGTGAGGGTCTACACACCAGCAGAGACCAAGACCTCGGTGACACTGGATACTTTTGTAATATCCTCTTGAGTCGCATGCCGGAGCAGCATCCGGTGTTAGTCGCTTACGAACTGCTGCACAAGGTCTCTCAGCTTTTGAAAAGCATCCACACCATTCGGGTCCGCTAATGAAAATGTCTCTGAAAAAATAATTAACAGATGTTGGTTTGAACAACAATATATAAACTATTTTGGATATTTCGAATAAGCATATCTGCTTCAAATTAAAACTAAATTATATACATTAGAAACATACCCATCCGTATCACAGGAATCAAAGAATGGTTTCAAACAGGGCTCGTTTTGATCATGTTCTAATTGGTAGAGTTCTGAGAGTGAAATCAGACCATTGATATCGGTGTCTAAATGTCCAAACATCCACCTTACTTCACTTTGACATCCTGGTGGGAAGTGACCTAAAATAAATAAATAGTTAACTATTATATTAACTATTATAACTATTATAAGTCTTGGAGAAAAACATTCGAAAGTGTTTCGGAATAGATAGAAATGTAGATAATATACCTTTAGGTTTAACAAACTGGCGTCGATGTTGTTTTGCATCAGTCATTAGGACGGAGAACCAATCAAGTAGACGATTGGCCATTGCCGGTTTTGAAGAAGGTGAGCAATCTCCGTCTTTTGAAAAGTCCGTGTCGTAAGCCGGCTTCAGAGGCGGTAATGATGTCTTTTCCGTAATCTCGTTGCTCGTAAAGTGCTTGTCGTCGTATCGTTTCATTGAAGCGAGTGCCTACAAGTCAAAGAAAAAGCTCAAGAAATATTATTATCCGCCTTCAGTCTTCCTTTCTTACAACCTTCGGCAAAAAGGGAGGCAATTCCGGCTATTCTTTTCTATAGTAAATCCTGCCACTAGAATATAATTTGATCCCATTTCGTTTCTTTTCTACTACATTCTTCGATATTTCTGCTAGTATATTACCCACAAAATTTCTCAAAGAAAAGCTTTAGCTTTCCGATAGAATAATACACAATTTTGTAAGAACAAGTTCAGAAAGCAATTATAGATCTTTATATTTTTTAAGTGATTTAATTGACAGTATTGCCAATTTAATTTTTTACCTTGGCACGTTTAGAGTACTTGAGGTATTTATAATGGTGATTGTCGTAATTGAAGTCTCGTGGCGTCAGAGTGATGTCACGATCTCGATTCATCTTACCGAGAAGAGATTGTTTCTGGAGTTGCAATTTTTGCATTTTCTTGATGTGAGAAGGCAATGGCCGGACGGTCTCTGTAAAATTAAAATTACTTTTTGAATATTTCTCTTTTTCCAGAAATTAATTTATAATAAAGTAAGCAGAATTTGAGGAGTCGACAATTCGTAAAGTAAGGTGGACACTTACACTCTCCAGTATTAGTATTAAATTATGAAATTAAATATTTTCAATGAATTGAAGTAATTTGAATTTAGAAGTATCTGCAAAATGATAAAATAAGTTGTGGACCCTTCGACATAATTTTCACATTCTCATCTTATATGAGACTATTACTTTTTTTATTCACCTTTGCATGGACAGAATCCTTTACATGCCAAATATACATATGTGTGATGTATACAATTGTGATATTCTATACGACAGAGTGAACTGTAGGTTCGATTGTCGCTGCCGCAAATGAACGCAGGCTTTACAACCGGGCAATCTTGACATCTGAAAATTAAATTTATTCAAAAAATAAATTGGATAAACTATAAAATATAGAATTTCATAATAATTATAATATCAAAAACAAAGCTAGACTAACTTCGATTCATCCTGATCCTCTTCATCATCCTCGGAATCAAAAAAAGCGTCATCATCTTCGGTGCCATCTGAAGATTCCGTTTGCATTCTTCGCTCTTGAACTGCTCGCGATTTTGGGATCACGATATCGCTGAAACAATAAACGTAAATTTAAAAACTCAATTTCCTCTATCATTAATTTCCACCGATATTTTTATTGTTCAATTTAATATTAATTATTAATTTACCCTGATTTGTGAAGTTCTTTCTTGGAAACACATACTGCTGTGAATGAATCTGCTAAAAGGCAAATTTCCTTCTTTTTGCAGTTCAGGGGTCGACAAAGTTCACCTGATCAAGAGAGATACAAATATTTAAACTCGACTCGGAAATCAGAAATGATTATAGATTAAATGATGTACATAAACTCAGGTTTTAAATTAATTTGAAAATAAATTATCTTATATTTTATTCATGTAGATTGTTGATAATAAAGGTGTCAACTCACTATTTGGATCGTATATCCATCGCTTTTTATCACCCGCCTTTACAATTCGAGTATCGTCCTAAAAATACAAAAAAAAGTTGCAGAGTGACAATTTCAATGGACGCTATTTGCTTTAACGATCGATGTTTAATATTGTTATCCACTTGGAAAATTCTATTATGCTAGTAAAAATAAAAATGACGTGCTATCTTCTATAACAAAAGGAACTAGGAGTTTCTTCGTAGAAGTGACAGTTGACACAGTTTGCATTCACGAGCAAATACTGCATTTTATTCAAAATTCATGCATATGAATAAAGTGGATGAAAATAATTCAAAAACATTAAAAAATAGCATACAAAATAATAACTTTTTACTCATTATGAGCTGAAAGATTCGAGAGAATCCTATAACCGGACAGATAGCTGCGGGGTAGACAATGTACATTATAAATATAAATGATAAAAATTATGAGGATATAGTTGCATAAACCAGAAAATACTTGTAAATTTTGTATTACACAATTTCGTAAACGAGAGCTCTACAAATTCATACTTGGAATATTTTTTATTTACACACATATATAATATATCATATATAAACTTTCATATAATCAAGACTTTGTAAAGGGATACAGGAAATTTATTGGGTACTCCGAGTGTAACTCATATTGTTGTTTGTGAGCGATTTTTTACGAGATCATAAAATAATAATGAAATGGTCGCCTTTGGTACTTTTTCTCTGTGCATGTGCAGCAAAGAAAAAAAAAATATATATTTCTGAGAGAAAGTAGTAACGTGTGCTTGATTTTGCTTGTCTCAAAGGAGGTCACTCTGAAAAATTTTACAGACTTGGAACTTGAGCTTAATAGCAGTGAAAAAGCCGTTCAACGCAAAGAGACGCGATGCCACGTTGAAAACGATCGATAACAAACAGCTCGGACCCCTGCAACGCCGAAAACACCAGCTAACCCCTGCAACCCCTTTTTATTTAACGTCTTGTCTCTTCCGTCGTATACGGAGATGAAAAATTCACAAGTCTTAAAATATCCTTTCTCTCACTTCAATTATTTGCTACTTTTTTTGGTCTGCATTTATTCCTTTTTATTTTTATAATTGGGCATATGCACTATATACTGTACTGTTGTATGTTGAAGGTGACTCACTAATTGCTGCCTTCCTTTGTTTAAAGGGATGCAAAAAATGTTACTACACCAATTTCATTTTCCTTTTGCCGAAATGTAGATTTCACAAAAGAATTGTAAATGAATTTAATTAAAAAAGGAATGAGGTAAATTAAAATTGTTCAACATTTTTGGGAAAATGCGAAAAAAACACGTTTTTTAAATATGGTTTTCGTCTCTTTTCCGACAAGGAAAACACAATCTCCTATAAAAAGTGTAAAAGAAATTACGGCTTAAGCCCTATAAAGATTTTATTTTTCGAGAAAATAATAAAAATACTGTAGGTAGCTTTTATTGTAGAAGAAATAGCTTTTAATTTATAAATCTTAATACAAAACCATTTTAAATTTCTGTGGTAGCAGAAGCAATTTAATTTTGACCTTCCAATGGTAAAATTTCGGCTTATAGAGAGCACTTGGTTATCAGAAAAATAAACCTGAAGAAGATTCCATATCCCACATCGCAGTAATAAAGGCGAGATTACCTTCGAAATATGACTTCCACAATATATTTATTTAATTCAGATTCCTTTTTATTTTAGTTTTCATCTTTATATTAGTAATGCATAAGAAAAATAATATGAGTTTGATTTAATTATTATGAATAATACATTTTTATAATAATTTATATGTTTATATTTATATACTCAATCGATGGGAATTATCGGGGTCGATATTTATTTATGAATAGGCGTAGAATTTCGCGACCTTAAATGTTTGAGTAAAATATGACAATTCTATGCCTACTGTTAAAAGACATTAATCGATAATATTAAACACCGAACAATTAGAAAATATAGTTTTGAATTTTTTATGAACTTTGATATTATAGATCAGTTATTTGCTGGTAAAAATGTTTTCAAGTCTTTTAAATTAAAAGATATTGTTTTCTCATTCCTGATTTGTAATTTGGACTAAAGTAACCGTAGGCAATATTGTTCCACAATTAGAGATATTCTTTTTATATAGTACCGCACATTATTTTTTAGAGTACTACTAATTGCAATCCTAAATACCTTTCCTTCTATCTCGTTAAGACAAAGCACATTTACTGGAACTTTAACTCGAGGAAATTGAATATTAAGCCTCAATTCTTAAATAATTGCCATATATTAGGCACAATATATGGATAATACTAACCAATACTATGGAGCTATATTGGTCTCAAAAAGAAATCGATCAGGTAATAGAATAATAGATCTTTGCAAATTAGAACTTCTAGAGTTCTTGTACCAGTTTCCTTTGAAAGAAGAGTGCATTCAATTGTAATTCAAGCATGCAAGCAAACTGAGTGAGCAAAGACAAAGAAAATAATACATATAGCATCTTGCATCTTGAGATTACCTTTAAGAACAGAAAAATGTAATTAGACAAAAAGGTGTTTGTTAATTTGAATTTTGGGAAATTTCACTTAGCACCTGTAATTTATGAAGAACTTTTGAAAGTAAAAAGAATGTTCGATGAAAGGATCAATATAGAAGGTGTTGCTCTACTTTAAATTAGGCGACCTAGTTTAGAAGATTTATGACTGATTTTTGCAAGTCTATTAAAACACTAGGAATAATCGCCAAGGATTATGTGATATAGATGTAGGTGATTTAATCGAAGATGAAGTAATCCTCTTTGAACAAAGACACGTGGGCGAATGCACGCTATTTAATATTTTAATTTTTAAATTGTGCAAGTTTTAAAGTTTTCAATTTTCAAGATTTTAAACTTAAATCCTCTATATCATCCTGAGAATTGTCTTTTCGTCATGATATCTTGATATATCCTTGAATGAAAAAGTATCTACTGATCAAACAGATTCCAATTGGAGGGTGTAGAGTCTCAGAGTCTTCTCTACTCTGGCACTGAGCCCTTCGAGTTGGATGGTTGACAAAAATTCTCGTGCAGAATGGTTGAATGGGTAAATCTGGAATATATATCCAACCCTTAAATATTGTAGTGGAAATCAGTGGACCCCATCGACATCAATTTCCCAATTGGAGAACCAGTAAATCGTATGGTCTCATTTTAATCAAAAGTTGGCATCAAAATTACGCGAGGAGTCAAAAAGTAGTCATCAATTATTTGCAAGATTTAAAAAATACTCAAGGTAGTTATAGAAGATGTACTCCATGTTAATAATAATAACTTAGTTATTAATACAATTATAATTGCAATATTCTTCATCTCTTGATGATTTAATACTTTAGCTAACGCAGAACCTTCTTCTAATAACAACATGAAAAAGCTACTAAGCAGGCATGCGTATATAGAAGTAATCTAGATCTATTTCTCATGCACATAATATTTTTCGGATGGTTGAACTCGAATTAAGAAATTATTCGAAAGGATTCTAGACGCACCCCATTGAGGAAAACGAGGAGTCTTTAACTCTCAATCTTCTGGCAAAAATGTTTGTTGATACCAACAAGCGAAGGTTGCAACCAGGTTTTTTTCAATGGGATATATTTTACTACGTACATGACTATATAGGTAAAAGTTACAATGCATATATATTGAAACTGGTATATTCAAGGTAGTTTTACGCAATGCTAGGTGCGTAATATATACATTGGTTTTGGAGAGAGCGTGTAGGGAAAGGAAATATTAAATGAGCGGCATGAACCGACCTCATCGGCGAATTCGAAATCTCCGTCAAACTTCCTTTTGGTTTTTGCCGCGACAGTGACCGCAACAAAAAGGACAACGATGGTCAGGAAAATCCAGGGAAATCGCATCTTTCCAGTTCTGTTTGCCTCACTTATATTGTCACACCGTCAGGAGGCACTGGACACACGATAGTATCGATTGTACGAAACGCGGCGCTATACGCGCGACGCCTCGTACCTACAAAGTCCGTTGAATTAGGATCCTTTCGATGAAACTAGCATGAACAAGTTTCAATCTTTCCGCACAAATCGCGGCACAGCAAATGAGAATATGCGTGTCAATTGATGACAGTCGAGAGAAAGGTATGACAGGTATGACAAGTCGTTTGACAGAATGGCTTATTATGAACGTTGCGCGCGTGTGCGACAAAATCAACGTACTGCCCCAGGTCTCGACTATAGCCTGTTTACTTGGACGTCGCTGAATTTTCCTCTACTACTTGCTTCCGTGAACAAACTAGGAGTAACAACTGCGCTTGAGCAAGAGTAGATCTGAGCCAGTCGGACCTGAGCAGAAAGAGCGGACAAATTCTGGCACTAGAATTGCCGCGCTGGCGACGCCATTGGCCGGTTGCCGGTACGATGCATAAGAAGAGCTAGGCGTCACCTGCAGTTCGCGCTGTCAAATGTATCATTGGCGTCAACCTTCTGCCTCTACAACTCAACATCCACATCTACAGCTGCAGCTAAATCTATAACAGACTTCCAATAATTGCTGATAAAGTTTTCAATAAGTGCAACAACAGGGTTCATATAAAATAGTCATAACTTTTTAATGGACTATCGGTATACTAATATTCTATTAATGCGTATTTTAATGCATATGAAAGGAAGACATGTATATAAGTTATAGCAGAGAGTTATTGCAAATTCGATTAAACGAGTTCAATTTGAAACGTTTAAAAATATTGAGAACTTAGAATCATTTCAAAGTTTACAAAATAAGGTGGCTAAAATCAGACGAAAAAAAATTATCTCAAAATATAACGTTGACCTATAGGTACTCAAAAAATACATCAGGGTTAGAACAAACAGAAAAAAATTATATAGCCTCCTCAGTACTGAAAAAATGACCCAGAACTGATGAGAAAAAAAAAAGTTCTCGCGTCCTGGGTACTAAAAAATGAACCAAGAATAGAAAAAACAAAATAAAAATAAAGTCATACCCTCCTTGGTTCTAAAAAAAATTCTGCACCATTAATTTTTTTTTTTTATTTTAAGATGAGAACACGATAATCCAAAATATTGCATAATAGTATTTGAATTTTATTTCTAAAATTATACATACCTCTCATGACACTTATTATTATCCTTGTTACTTCTTAAAAAATCCAAATCTTATAGTCCTGATTTTTGTTTGTTTTTGGAATAATAATCAACCGTTAAGTAAACAATGGAATTCTTGATAAATAGTTCAAAATAGTGAGTAGCCAAACATCAACATTGACGAAACTCACATAACCTTGAGGTTGGTCTTTTAGTATTCGTCAACAGTATTTCATTAATTCCATAAGTAAGTACATTGCGTATCTCAGTTGTAACAATACAATAAACCAATTGACATGCAATTTGCATTAAAAGAGTCACAAAGATCACACTTTGTAGTTGGAAAAACCACGAGACTTCGAATTTTCTGTTGCAAAATTGAAAGCCACTGCCGCCTGCCGCCATATACCATGTGCGAAGTGAGCTGCATATGATCTCGGATGCAGTGGTGCAATCCATTTCCGGCATGAAGGCAACTTTGCAAATAGAAAATTGTGTCTTCGATACGACACGTTATTTTTATATTAGTGGAATAATTCTTAATTCGTTATTATTTTCGTGAGACATTATACGCTTTGAACAGTGAACGCTATATTTTTATTTAAAGAAGTTGACAAGCGTTCCTGTCAATTAAACGTTTGACTCCATTATTTCAAGCTGAATTTGACTTTCGTTGTAATAACATTATCGCGCAATTCATATTCACTCCCTCTTCATCCTCACTTAGCACAATTCGCGACCAGTCGCGTTTTTTTCAGATAGAATGTTCAAAGAATTGGTTTTAGGAGAAATTTCGATGAATTTATCTACAACTTTTCCAGGAATTTCGTATCGCTAGTTGAAACTGCAAAAGTCTTGATTACTTTTGGAGTTTACTCGAGTGTCAATATGCAAGGAACGACAAGACCATTTAACCGTGTAATGCAAAAAAGCCAATGGCCGCCATTATGGTTTTGTCAATTGCTGAGGATACAATTGGCAAAATATTTTACAATCGAATTTGTGTTTTCACAAATATATCTAGTATTTTTAAAGTAATTACTTATAGATATGAAGTTAAGTAAAAATGACTAGGGAACAGAAAAGTCCGCGAGGTTCGCGAAATAATGGGAGTTTTCGAAACTTTTTGAATATTCGACACAAAATATATTATGTAGACAGTATTTTCCATTAATTTTTTTTTCTGGATTAAAATGAATACGCGAGTGATTAAATTCTTTTAAGAAGAATTTGATAAAGACAATTTTCCAAACCTTATACTTCACCCCTCCCAAGCAACAGGTGCGTGTAAATTTAATAGATACACATAAATTGCTAATTTTTCATGTTCATTCTCTTATTAAAACAAATACAAATTAACGCTAAACATGTTTTTCCTTTGCGCCATAAAACCATTCATAATTGATTCATATTAAAAATATATTGTACTATATGCCTATTAATTATATTTTCTAGATCGTGTTCAACTTAGGGAATACAGATTTAATTATGTGTCAAGAAAG
>JAUESI010000035.1:4026231-4053249 GCA_032275145.1 Synergus laeviventris
TCCGAACCTAGCACTTGGAGTCAGGGCCGTAAATCTCGAGACTGATGGGTTCCCTAAATATTACATTGCTACGTAGACACAAATTCTTCAAAATTTGATATTATTTATATAAAGATTTAAAAAGAATCTTCAATATTCACTTCATAATTTAGTCTCACGATTCATGATTATTTCTTAAAGTAACCAGTATAAATATTTATTTAATATACTATTTGAATTTATTATTATCCATAAATCCCGAAATAAACTTGAGATCTAATAATACACAAAATACAAAAAAAAATTTAATTTATTCACACCCTAATAAATTTTTTATATTTTTCTTTATCCAGATTTGTGTTGATTTTAGGGTGGTTTTTTGTTAAATTTTTAAGAATATTAAGACCCATAGTCTGAAGTTTACGCCACTGGCTCCATTCCGAGTCTTTACCCCGACCCGCCGTTCCTTCCTTCCCAGCTGGCCATGCTCGTCGAAGTCCCTATTGCTTTTCTGTGGGAAATGCACGTGCTCGCTATTCACACACCATGCGCATAATACACACATCCCTACTGCGTTCTACACATCGCGCTGTAGAGTCGAAACGCCGCAAACGGTCTTTAATGTCTCCGACACAATAAGCAAACGAAAAGCTTTGAACATATAAATTTCTGAAATCTAAACCCCAATTTCACGTAAAAAAAAATTCCCTATAGTTTCATAATTTATAAGTCTTGCATCTTACAACTCTACAAATTAATTACATGTATTTTTCTCTCTCCTAGTCCAGTTAAACTCCATTTTTGGTTTTAAAAAAAAAATATTATTTGCCTAATAACATTGATTACTTTTCGAAATATAATTACCAGAGTGTAAGGTTCAGAAAAGCCAAATAATTATGATGTAAACTTGAAAGATATGAATTTATTAATAGGTTTAGGTTTGGGTTTAGCTGCAGCCCTAAGGGGGAAAGTCGGTACTTCTTTTGTTTGTTATATTTGTTTGTAGAGAAGCTTTTTTGGGTACGTGCTACGAGAAAAGTAAAATAGAGAGAATAAAAATAAAGTGGAACAAAAGACCCTCGAAAATAATTCAATATCATGCTACAGCGTTCAGGGGTTGACGTCATCCGCGTTTTACCCCCTTTACTTCATTCATGCTGAATGCAGTACACCTAACCTAACCCCTCATTTTCCCCCTCGTCAACATCCCCGCTTTCAGTTGGGTTCTCTCAATCCAACGGGTCAGACTCTGCTACGGATTTCTATTCTTGGATGTCAATATTTCGTCAACTAAAGCCCTCTCGGCAGGCAACAAAAACCTTGTAACTTGCGCCGCCGCGCGAGAGAAGCTGTAAATTATGGCTGACTTACTTCACAATGACGATCGCCGATGTAAACTCCTTTTTCCTATAGTGATGTCTATAGCACTTAGTTTTCGTTGTTATCCTTTGTAAACAAAAACTCCTCAGAAAGCAAAAACACATCAAATTTACACTGATTCTAAGGGAAACTAAACTTCCAGACTAAAATTCAAACCTTACTCTCAGTGAAACTGAAATGAACTGAAGCAATGAGACAGTTAACAAGGTAGTTGTTTTCTAATAGTGATTTCGCTGTTATCCTTTGTAAATAAAAACTCACAGAAAGCAAAAACACATAAAATGTACACTGATTCGAAGGGAAACGAAACTTCCAGACTGAAATTCAAACCTCACTCTCAGAGAAACTGAAATGAACTGAAGCAATGATGCAGTTAACTATAGGTATAAGTAATACGAATGTTTCTGAGGACTACTGTTATAAATTTAGGGTTGAATTATAAGTCAAAAGTCCTTTTTACGACATTCTACTTCATAAGTCCTACTTAATTCTATTGTCCAATGAAGGAATGAATACTCTTTAGTTGGCCAGCATTGCAAAATTTAGGGTTTCTGTCCTTTTCCTAATTGAACAGCCCCGCCTTGTATAACGAGGCATACAATTTCTTGACCCAAGTGCTAAAGCTTCTCACCTCTTAATAGTCTCTTTTCAACCTTTATTTTGGGAATTTATTTTAAGTAGCGCTCAGAGCAAAACATTCTATACCTCCTAATACGATGTGACGGTTCAATATCACGAATTTATTCCAAAATTCGAGAAAGTTCCAACGGTCACTCCAAAAAGCTTCGTTTGTGCTCATAAAAGAAGCAAGCAGGGGATTAGATCTAAATTTCATTCCCAGCTTTCCACACGAAGAAAATATTCAATTCAATCTTAATATTTTCATACTCAAAATAAATATCTAGATTTAATAAAATTTTGTTGATTAGATGTTAAGTTTGAGTATCCACTTTACTCCGAAAAAATATTTTCCCAAGAGTCAATTTGATTAGTTACATAAATATTAAGACTTGAATCTATGAATTAAGAGGGAAATTCTCAGAGGAAAGGTTTAAATAAAATGGAAGCAATGGAATACTTGAATGAAAAAGAAGTATCTGATTTAGAGATAAAAAAAAATTGGGGCCCATTTGAATTTCAAAGAGAGACAGTGTAGCCAACCACGAAGAGTACAAAATAGTCATGTTAACACGCACATGCTTCAAATTACTATTTTCATTATGCTAGTGAAGATGATATCTTCATAAATGACTAATTAGATTCTACATAATCATTCTCTGTTACCGATAAGTTTGATCATAAACATCCCATTACTTAATCATCTAAAATCTCGGTTTTGTCCAATAGAATGCCCTTAAAAATCTTAAAGCCCATAAATAGCTCTTTGTATTTTAAAATAGAAAAGCTATAGTTTTCCCCAAAAGACATTTTTTAATATTGCGACTGGTTAACATGTGCGATGCAGGAGTTTGACGCTTCAGAACGGAAGTAACATATGCCCTACCAACGAAATTTTGGAAAGGATGGGGACTTCGTTCGAGAAAAGTATTTTAAACGTCGATATATTTAAAGTCACCTCCGTTTGGGGCATACGTATTAATTATTTATATGCAGGCCTAAATGGAGGAAAATACTAAATTTAGAAAAAAAACGTTTTCGACCTAAATTTTGGAAAAACTTTTGAAATTCGGAGAAAAATATTGTATAAATTTATTCCCAGCTATGCATGAGCAACGAAGGTACATTTAAGTATGCGTGCTCGAAATCGGTGCTGTAATTGGTCTGCGGCCAAGGTTCGTCAATAGCCAAAGACTAAATATAAGCCAGCATATCTATTTCCAAACCAGCGATTCGCAATGAAGTTTTTACCGAAATAGGTATTCCGAAATTCTGCATTTTTAGGAATTTATCTGGTAAAAAGTGATTCTTTTTATCAAGCAAATTTAGAAAATAAAATGAAAGTAGATAGTTAGATAATAGATGAGAAAATGTAGAAAAAGATTAGTAATTTAATATAAAGTTAGAAGACATAGATATTGAGTGGCACTACGGAGTGAGCAACTGTGTGTTTTCAATAGTGGTAATGTAGAGGAACGATAAACGAGGGTAAGAAGTGATCTATTTTCTGCACTGTTACTCCCTTGAATGCCACTAACGCGGTACTTCTTTAGGCTGACACTCGCACAGGTTGTAACTACTGAATCATCGCCCCTCTACTCTAATTATTTTTGAATCACAGAATTTCAATGACTGAAATATTAACTAACCAAAAAAACAGTTAAAAAGAAGATACGTGAATACTTTTACAAATATTCAATTTTGAAAAGTCTGAATGAAAATACGTAACGATGAGGAAGGTAAAATGTATTTACGTTATCACAAATTCCATGACTTTGCAATAATCTCTAATCTGCGACGCGTTCAAGTGGAAAAGTCTCTTTATTACTGCCATCTCGAGTCGGAGAAAGTTTTCTAAGTATTGTAACTTTCTTCAGGATATTAAGTATATTGTGAAAATAATTTTGATTAAATAATCTTTTATTGAATTTGAAATCTATAATTTTGGAATTAATTCAAAAGATTGAGTAACGATATAAAAATATTGTATATTAAATCACAATGACGACCAGTGTTGTCATTTTGACCCCTAATATCTTGATTTGCGACAGTTGGAAATATAGAGCAGTTATGCACGTGTTAAAGAGCACGCGACTCTGCGTGTAAATGACATCTGACAGGTGTCAGTCGATTGACGCGACACAGGAACAAAGTGGCAATCCCGCGAGAGTCTAACTTAAGTGCTCACTTGTTAGATGATGTATTCTCAAGTTAACCATCCTTTACAAAAACATTCACGCATTCAGTAGCGGATGAAAAAGTTTTGCATCCCTCGTTTAACTTGAGAAATTATCTTTGAGGATTTGACTCTTTTGTAAGTTTTTTATTTTTACGTGAATTGATTATTGTTCAGCTTGGTTGGATTACATGCAATTTAAACTGTAAAACACGACCGAGTTTAACGTTAGATAACGAGGGAAAGATAAAATTAACAAAGTAATAAGAGTTAGGAAGAGAGAGTAATATTTTCGAGAGTCTGAAAGTGAACGTGAAAGAATTGATTCGAGACTTGGCACTTCCTGACATGTAGTCTCTTCTTATCGGCCATCTTGGAGTCTTATAACGCGACCAACAATTATGAAAATTTAATTACTTCCTGACCTTGCATCAAAGCGCTTAAGAGAATAATGTACGAAGGACGCTAGCTTATTGTCATCCTGTATTGTACGTCATATCCATCAAAACAAATGTTTCATAACTTCAAATGGAATAAAATTCATCGCGTGTATACAACTTTTACGTAATCAAGACCTCCTGGCGTATTTTAACAGCGAAATCAGTTCTAGTCGACTGACTAGAAGCATCGTTTGCCATTCGTATTATCAGCAAAAATAAATGTAATTTTATCCTCTTATGTTAAACCGTTACATCACTAATGTAATTTGGATGGACTTCAATCCTTAAACTTATCTGGAATTGAAGAAAAACGGTTATCTCTGCAAGTTGTATATTCTAGAATCGAGAACATTGAACACAAATTTTCACATAGAAAACTTGGCCTTTTTGCCAGTTAGAGCGCTTCATTTCCTTCCGACCTTATTTCTTGATTGGCGAAAAACACTTTCGAATCCAATGATATGCAATATCAAAATTCTGATTAAATTTAACACATCCTTCTGATTCCTCATTTGTTATTCCATCTTTCGTATTCAAAAATTCTCTGCCCACTCTCTTGATTGAGGATTCAATTACTAGTCTTGAATTTACAAATGGTAAAAGTAGGTGAAAGTAGTCTAAAGAATGCTCTCGATGTTCAATAACTTATAGAAATTTTAAGGATATCTGTTCAAGGTATCGCTTTCAAGATTATTAACAGACTATAAGAGACTTATTAAAAATATATAGATATATGTAAATTTTAATTTGAAATAAGGTTGGATTAAGACATAAAATTTGCTCAGAGATTCGCGCCATCAACAAGTAAAGAAAGAAGTGTAGGTTGTTCAAAATTGAAGGAAGGTGTGTATTCAAATTTGGTTGAGTATCTTTTTTATGAAGGTGTGTCAAACGTAGATGGCATTGACCAGCAAATTTTGCAAAGCGCGGAGTAAAAGTGAACTGTCAAGTCCTACGCAATACATACTAGTGCGCCAATGTGCCAAGATAAATTTATAATCCTGCTCCTCTATGACATAATTCTTTGCTAGTTAAAACGTCAGCTTCGACCTTGAGAACATTTTTCAATATGACTCGAAAGCACAAAGATCATCATCATCTTGATTTCAATTTCAAACTATAGACATGGACTTGAGGGAATTCCCACTCAGACCCCACAGAGGTCAAAATGTCAAATTGATCACATTTAATTAAAGAACGTAGGGAATAATCTATTTAACAACCGATTTAGAAGATCTCTAAGTCTTTATCATCAAATAATTTGCCCTTTATTCTAATTTTAATGTCGCACCGCTTTTAAAGTAGAAGGACGATTCTTTTCTTTTTTCTTTGTCATTAAATATTTTTTCGATGAATAACAGAGCATTTCTGTTTCTATCGTCTACCAAGATCAACCTCAATTGAGGGCGGATCAAGTCAGAGTGCGGCACCAGTCTGGCTCTTGGATATCCCCTCCAATACTAATAGTTTCTCGCTCCACGACCCCTCATTCCCCTCACTTCGAGCGTCTCTTTTGCTTTTCGCCTCATGAGATCACGAAACGCGTATCGAGAGTACGCTTATTTTAACATTCCTATTTCTGATATTGTATCCCACCGGCGCTCTGCCTTCGAATTAGAAGTCTTTACTGAATATACTCCAGAATCCTCTAAAGCATAAGCTCTATACGACTTAATAATTCGCATTACTCAAAACAAAAATCTCAGTCTCATTCGAACATAAGAAAACCTTCATTTCCCCATACTCTTTTTATTGGTATTTATTATATATTTATCATTCATTATCGAGATTAACTCGGTTCGTCCCTGCGTCAATAAACAATTTTCGAATTAATCCATTTCCAAATAGAATTTGAGACATCTTTGGAAAAAGATTTTTACCCAGATATCTGACTTTTGTTTTTTGAATAATCTCTACAACTTCTTAAGCAACAGGTGCGGAACTTAAAATCTTACTGTAGATGATCTTTGCAAAAAAACATTGAATTAATATTATTTTTAGAAATATTTATTAATATTAATTAAGAAATTAATATTATTTTACATATGAAAAACAAATTCGAATATTTGCTACACATACTTGAATCCAATAACTTTTTTTCCATTAATTTTTAATCTAAAAAAGTAAAATCGAAAAAAAAACACAAAAGCGTTTTTAGTTTGGGGAAGTGTATACGTCAAAGTAAAATGTTATCAAGCATATTTTTCAACGTTCGAGTTCCCCTTCTCATCGTTTGAGTGGCACGAGCCAGTGTCTGTTTCCTATTCAGCGCCCCTCTTAGTTACGTCACTGGGTGACCATTGCCTATTTCGAGGAGAGAATAATAATGTTCTACGCTATACGTGATGTACGTTCATTTTCAAAGTCCTGATCACATTCGTGAACTGAACCCGTAACCTGGACCTAAAGATGGTTCTGTCCATTTTTATCATATTGCTCCACCTCTCTTGTCACGTGACCTCAAGAGAGACAAGACAATATTATAGAAAAGGAGAGAAGCATCTTCTGATCCAGGTTTAGTGACAGTCCACGGCTCAGGCCTTAATCGAATTGAAATAATAAATTTTGCTTGGAATGATAAGAAAACGACAGCTAGCGTTGATTATTCTTATCAATTGACAAGAAATTACGTACATACTTTTTTAAAAATATTTTTTTTCTATATCACGTGTGACATGTGTTTTCAGCCACCTACACGTTAACACAGACTCCGGTAAATTATTTATTAATGCATTCGTGAAAGAAGAAGGAAACGGTACTAAGGTCGCACGAAGAGGAAAAGTTGCACACGTTGTAAAGTCCTCTCTGATGGCAGTTTGACAGAAGCGTTGAAAGTCTCTGTTGACACGATCAGTACGCCACTAATCTTCTTGTCAGTTTTTGTAGTATCACTTAACTCTCTTTAATCCATTAAATTAATCAAATGAAACGATGAATATCAAGTTTTATAAAATACCAAATTGATTGAAGTTGATTTATAAATCATAAAGAGACAAATTTAATCTGAGTTATCGCAAAGTGCATTCCGTTTAGTTAAATGCGTCAATGAACTCTTCGCTTTGAATTGTATCGTTATCTATTCTCTGAAAAAAATTAACAGACTTGTTTCGGACAAAGAGAAATTCTCTTTACAAAGAGACTATACGTCTCTGCAGTGAGATATTTTTGTAGAAGCAATTAAATAAACTGATACAAAAATCACAAAAGAGTTATTGACAAGAATATTCTCATATTATCGAGGCAAGGATTTTGTAAACTGGATTACAGAATGTACAGTGTGCGCATCAAGTTTTGTTTGGATGTTAAAATAACATCATGGTGTACGTGACTTTCCGCATTGCTTTTCCTCTCCCCATAACTAAGATATGTACTTGGCTCCGGTTCACTCAGAGTAGTGCATGGGATGAAAGCGACAAATCTTTAGAACAGTTAACCATTGCGAAAGCGCGAAATCAGAGCTCGAGGCAATAAAAATATATACATATAGGAGAGTTTCCGCTCGAACTTTGATGACAGAAATCTCTTCAGTTTTACACCCAAAGAATAGGCTGAAGAAAAGAAAAACAACTCCAGATAGACTAAACATGAGATCTCTCAACTGATTCAAATTTGATGACGCGTAGAAAAATAACAGTTTAATTTTAGTATCATAATAATTCTCCCACAAAGCTGATTTTTCATCTTGTCTTTCTTTGAATAAAAATCTGAATCAATATTTTATTTCAAGAAATATATTCGACATATCTTAGAGTAAAGATGCCGGCTTTCAAACTGTGAATTTCGCGCCTTCATGTCTCACGTGTCGGTCTGAGAAAGCGGGGCAAAATTCAGAAATCACTTCATCTCTCGTGAAAATGAAATCCAAAATTTATTATCACAAAATTGATATATTTGCAAAGTTTATCAGAGAAAAGTACATCTTTGTCAATCGGGAATTGCTATCTGATTCATCAATTTCCTATTTCTAGATTGGGTAAAACTTTTTTTTTCAAGAACTCAGTAATGGTAGGCTTACCTTAGAAATGAAAGAGTAGCATAATTCTCCCAGTGTTGTACAGATATAATCCAAAAGTGGATGGCACAAAGTATATAAGCACTGAGATATTTGTCACACAGCACACTATAATAATCTTCTTTATATCACGTCAATTGTCACTAAAGATTTGCACGAACGAGAGAGGACACGCGATTTTCATTAGAGCGCGTCACTTTGTCCACAAACATCACCGCATCGTTGTCGGTGACCGACTGTCAGTGTTCAGGGCACTGAAGGCGTACAACACCGATCCTTCCGAGTGGCGTGATTGTGAGCGTCGGTGCTCGACGTAGTAATGTGCTCTCGAACTCAGTGTAGAATCCAACGCTCGGGGTCGAACGCGCGGCGCCTCATTGGACTCGCCGGAAGAAACGTCAAACTCCTCTCTCTCGCTCCCTCTTTTGTCTCTCTCGGACGCTCACTACATAGCTATTCTCCCTTTCTCTTCCTCTTTTGCACCCTTCCTCCTACCCTCTCTTAAACTTTATTTATATCCGGTAGCCGCGCTACTTGCTTCACTTCAGTCTGTCTGTGACGGGCAAACTACGAGAACGTAAAATCGCAAATGAGCGTTGTGCCCTACAAGAGGAAGAGCATCAGGGATCAGATCAGATCAGGGAAAACTAAAAAAAACATGAGATTCTTGAAGATTGTGGCGAGAGAGATTGGTCTTAAGTCTCAGGCCAGTGGGAGCGACATTGGGAGCGCGCGCTAAACGGTCGAAAGTAATACTGCCTAGTGAGAGATCGTTAAGCCTACGGGCTGTGTACAGTGCACACTCAGTGCCTACGGCATTTGTCTCTCTCTGTTCTGTCGACTCAATGCTTTGGCAGAGGTGATAGTGTAGTAGTAATATAGTAGTGGTGGTCGTTCTGGTGGTTTAGTAGTAGCAACAGCATTAGCCAGCATAGTATTGGCAGTAATGTAGAATACTCTGAAAATACTACTACACTACACTAACTACTACCAATGCCAATACAAACACAAATGCAGTAGTGTGACGAAAGGGTGGGAGGTTGCGCGACATACGGAGTGGGACAGAGAACGCGACGAAAGCACGGGCACACAAACACCGTGACAAGCCGCATTTCGGAGTGGGGCGCTCGACCCGACGCTAGCATAGCTGTCGACGACGAGATGCGGCAGGCCGGCGGGGGAGGCAGTACGTTCGTCGGCGGAGAGAGGCAGAGGGCAGGGATCGAGGGAGATCGTGCAGGAAGGGCACTCAGCACTGGCGAGTCACGTTGGAGGGGACTGAGGGGTCGCACGCGGCACGGATGAGATCCGAGGGGTTGCCGAGCTTGGTGTCGGGGGTGGGGAGGTTTGACCTGAGCTAGTTCCCCTCCATTCAATCCACGGCCACAATATCGGTTATAGCGAGCCACTGTTGCCAGTGTTGCCAGATTGTGCGCCTCAAGGGCTGCAGCAGTGGCAGCGTGTGGGTGGAGCCAGGCGTCAGAGGGAAAGGAAAGGTCCCTTGTACTGCCGTTAAACATGCCGCTCGATCTGCGAAACCCGCACGCTTCTTGCCATCCGTTTTCCGCTCTTGGCGTGTGCCTACCAATGCTACGTCGGTGCCACTGATGCTGCCCGACTGCTGTCTGCTCACTGCTGTGGCTGTGCCACGCCGCTGCCATGCCGAATGCCGATTTGATGCTGCCCCTACTGCACACACTCTTCCTTCGTCTTCCTCATTTATATGTTGACATTCTTGCATTAGCTAAAGAAACCAAGTCGCGTTAGCTAGAGGAACTATACGTTTCTGACACTAATTTCGAGAATACTTCTTTAGGCCTCATCCCCACATTCAGAGTGATGGTTCAACTTCTTGCCTTAAAATTTATTCTCTTCAAATTTCGCAAATACTTTAAAAAGTTGTTAAAATTCCTAAAAATTATCTGATAATTCTTAAAATTACTAGAAACTGCTTTAAATATCACGAAAAAATAGTTATTTCATTATAATTCTTAAGAATATCTTAAAATTCGATACAATCTTTTGAAAATCATAAAAATATTTAAACATCTCTTAATAAAATTGCATGAAAAACTTCAAAATTCGACAAGAGCTCAATTGACACCCCCACCTCCCTCACAAACTGCTTAATATGTACTGGATTTAGTAGAAAGTGGTGAAATGACTAATTCAATAGATAAAAAAGTCTAGAAGAAAAAATATTTTTGAAATTTGGCACACCCTAAAGCCGTTCAAGTGCCTCCTTCGCAATTTCTACTGGTGTTTATAGGCTCACCACTGACGTAGGTGCTACCCTTTCTACCCAGGTTCCATTCTCCGATACGTTTCACTCGAATTACCGATTTAGGACTTGATCTGAAAAATCACACGTTCAAACAACCGGCAACTTTCCTTTCAACATGTAATGACAGTGGAATGTGACACACATTCTCAGCGTAGACAATGGGTGTTCCCGAAAGTTTAGACTGAGATAAGATGGTTAAAAGGACCGAATCGTATTTATGACGGTTTACCTGGAATCAAGCAGCGATTGTAATAATCATCTGGTCTACAAGAATACAGATGTCTTCGGGAATTTTGAAATGCCCCTTGATGCTCGTAACTACCAAAGTAAGATTCGGGATACCAGCTGGATAATAGAGTCCAGGTGGAATCGAGGCGGAACACATGGATTTCTTATTGAGAGGCACGTGCCAGTGAGCTTCCTACAAGAAAAAATGCGTTGGTAAATATCCAAGCCGATCCACACAAGTTTTCAAATTTCAATACCTAACATTTTATATCTCTCTGAAAATTTCAGTGGCTTTTCACTAATTCTCAGAGGATCTGTGGAAAGTCACTGGAACCAGAAAATAATTTACCGGAAGTTGAGAAAGAAATCGGTTTTACATATAGCATAGGTATAGAAGTGATTCTTAGTATGGTAAATACTGCTGCGCCGACACTCTACAGCTTAAAGCTCAAAAGTCCTAAGCCTAAAGCGTAAAATAAGTAATATCCTCTTGAATTCTTTGAGGTGAAATCTCTCGAGAAATCTATTTTAACAGAAGGCGCCATGGCATGAATGTTTGTCAATATTTGCTAATTAGTAGTGTCGGGGGCCTAAATTTTGTCTCAAAACATGCAAAATAATATCAAGAATTAAAAATATTTTTAATAATCCTTACGAGGATTATAGACAAGTTTTACAAGTATTTTCTTGAACGACTTGAAACAATAATAATTGACACAGAAGTTTTTAAGCAGATATTGCCAAAAAAGTCAACTCTCAGTTTTATCAAAATACCAATAACTTTCGAAATAATGAATACTGTTTTTTAATTTCTTGGGTTTATTAAAATTTTTTATAAAATTTGACAAACTTATTAGTGTAATTGTATCATTGTAATTTTTGAATAATTAAATAATTTCCATGTTGAGAAAAATATTTTTATAAAATTGATATTCAGTTAATGTTTATTATTATAGTGATCAGGGGATATTGAACTTTTCACTTTCTAACTGGGTTGATGTAATTTTATTCAATTTAAGAGAACTTAAAAGACCAACGAAAAACAGGAATTCCTATATCCTCAGAATGTAATTGTGATATCTTGAATGCTCTTTTGATATCCCATGGACATCTTTGTGCTATCAAGATTTAAAAATTCTGCTTAGCAACCTTTATCAATGCTAATATACTTGTGTTTTAATTATTTTAGTTTTAATTGAAAAGGAGAACTAATTTACTTAAGGTTCTATCGACCTTCAGGAACACATTCTCATCAGGACATTCGCGCTTTGCGTTCGGCCCTGTTCACCCTATAATAGATACAAATAAATAGTTAACAAGTATGAGCGCGCATACGACGCGCGATTTGTTCATATTTCACGCTCTGGAATGTTTGGTCGTCGAGTTTCAATGCTTCATATTATGCATTTTCTCATATCTCACGTTTTTTGGCTGGAAAATTTTATTTAAAAATTTTAATGCAATATTTTTACGATTAAAACAAAAACTACAGTTCAGGGGGTTACAAAAACGGATACAGAAGGATTAAAACGAACATTGATGACTGATTAAAACGGATAAGGTTTCAATCCGTTTAATTCCAGCAGGAATTAATATTAAACGCTCTAGAGTGTTCTTATAATTCCTTGAGCAAATGTATAACATGGTTACTTATATAGTTAAGCAGTTAAGGTGCTACGCCAATGATGTCCATACGATATATACGTAGGTATAAACGTATTGTCGCATACCAGGTATTTTCAGTGCGACTGTACCTAAGTTACCTCTGTATAATATCATGCATCCTATCTCACACATACTCGTCCAATGTAATATATTCACATAATGCGTGATTGTGGACTCGGACGAGAAGACTGCGTCCCACAGTCCTCGTTACGTGTCACGGATGTTCAGAGAGAGAGATAGACGTCAGACAGACATATGTATGTGTGTGTGTGTGTTTTCAGGCAATCACGGTCAGCCAAGAGGTCCTTCAAAGGTAGCCTCGAAATGTCGAGGATTTCGGAGCTACCAGCCTACATGCGTATAAATTTCATAGTAATAGTTTTGTATCTTTCATGAAGGACACATCACAACTTTTATATTTTATTATTTACTTTAGTTTTAATTTTTCAATGAAGAAAATTTCTCTACTGATTCCGAATTTCCGTACGAATAAGCGAATATCTTGCGAACTTGATTACAGGAAAAGGTAGGGCCCCTCTCCGTCCGACACTAAGTAACAAGTGCATGAAACAATAATTGCAACCAAAATAAAAACAAAGAGGGTGTTAAATGATCAGGGAAATTTTATTTAAAACTATGACTATGACTTATTATACAAAATGTTGTAAAATGCGTATAGTTTTCAAACCACAGAGCAACACAGTTGACTAATCAGAAGCAGTCGAGAATCCATGACACATTGCGAGAATGTGTGTGTAAACTTGTATTGTCTAAACTGTGTTTCTGATTAGTTAACTTGGTTGCGAAGGTTGACTGATAAGTTTCCGACCTAGCTAAGAAACAAGAGATTTTTTCATCGAAATCATTTTTATTTTTCAACATCTCTTATTCCAGCGATGCTCTAACTTCTTTAACGTTTCCAAATATCAACACAATCCCGTGACTATCCCAGAAAACAGTCTGCATCACTTCCTCGGCCGAGAGAACCGTTTTCGCCTTTTTCGGAGCAGATTAATTTGAATTCACTCTTTGCTGATACGGCTACGTTTGAATTCTGCTGCCAAAAGTTTCACGATTGTAAATAAACAGTATCCATCTCCTCTTTGTTTTGCATAGGTATATTTTGCCTATCAAAAATAAATATTTAATGACAAAGTTTCACTTATATATATACGATTGTCAAATAAAACTAAGCGTCCAAAATGCAGTCGGAAATAAAGTTGTTATAATTTTATTATACTTTTAAACTCAGTGATTTACTGTCTGAGCTGAAAGAAAATAAGTTGTCTGAAAGTTAGTCATTATTTTCGTATCTAGTATTGAGAAAAAACTCCTAAGAAGGAAGTTAGCTTTGACAATTGAACAACAGCTTGTAAATCAGTACGAAAGTTTATATGTAGCCAGCGTTGCTAATATTGAAAAGCACTGCGAGGGAAAATCAAGGCTTTTCGTTAAAGTGACCTAACGGTAAACCTTTTCTTTCTACCTGAACTTGTCCCTGGAAAAAGTCACTAATGGGAAGTAGGCAGCTTAACACCAATACAAATTTCATATTTCCCCGTAATTTATTACCAGTCCAGCTGTAGACAGGTTTACCGACAATTCTCAAGGCGTGAGTTTTCTTCTGTTCTTCTAGAAGAGATGCTTAGTCAGTTCTTAGATAAAACTTTTGGAGTTTAGTAAATAAAACTCTTCATTTTAAGAAACTTAATCAGGATGGTTTAAAATTATTGACAATTTTTATGAAAAATTGCTACTCTAGAAAATTATTACATTTTGATTCATTTTTAAGCGGTGGAGCAAATCAGCAAGTAGAACCAGAAAGCTAGAGTGAAATTGATAATTGCTTAATGCCTTGTATCCACTGCATCGCGATAAGGAGCTTAAACAATGCATATTTGACTCATGCAAACACGGTTTTCAGTAAATGTTATCGGAATTTTATAATGTTGAACTGTTTATGATCACGTGACTTCAATCGCCTAGGTAATGTGCTCCAATACGTAGGTGAACAATATTATTGTACTGGTCGTAAAGATAACAATAACGGTAAGGTGAAACTAGCCAAGGTAACGCAGTGATATGTAGAGTTCGCGAAAAAAAAAAAAAGATTAGAAATCTGAATAGTTTTTTTTTCTACAATTTATTCTACAAACTTAATTTTTTAAAATCGTTGAGATTTAATTAATAAATCTAAACAATGCAATTAAATAACGATTTTTACAAGTACTAAAAAATAAATTATTCTCAATAAGCCCGTGAAGCTCAAGAAAATTCTAGAACCAACAGAAAGAAAGTCATTGCATTTTGTTACTAATCTTATTTATTTATAAACGTTGTTTTTTCATAAACGAAAGATAATTTATTTAATAATAATTTGATCTTGAATAATAATAATTGAGTAATTTGGAATTTTTGACGTCAAAGTTTATTAATAACAAATTTAATGAGTTTTTAGATTATTAATATAGCAATACAGTTTATGGCACGCGAGTAGTAGCCTAATTCTTAATCCACTACTGCCTATCGCTTGTCCCCCATCTGATAAAAGTTCATGAAAGAGGGGACGCTTGGTAAAGCGTGAGATGATGATTCAAACACCCCACCAACAGGCTACTCACCCCTATGAATCGTATAAGCTGCCCATTCAACAAGCCTTGTTTGAACAGATTCACAATTTATTCGAGAAGCGTTTCAATCATCAAACTCATAAAATATTTCCTATAGAGAAATCTGACCTCATTCAACAAATAATTTTTCAACATAATATTTTTCAATTTCCCAATATTACCTAACACCTCCAAGAATATTTTGAGACTAATTTCAAAATTTTCGTTGTTTAAATTTTATTTTCTTGGTAAGCTTTAAAATTCCTTGAAAACTATTGAATAAGTAGCAAAGTTTAAAAAAACTGGTAAATTTTGGTTTGAGCTTAAATACGGTGATTGAAATTGCTAAAATTTTCGGAGAGAAGTGATACAAAATAACTAGCAAGGAAATGGGCACAAGGAAGAGGAAAGGATGAAAATAAAGAATGCGAGGCGAGAAAAATGAAAAAAAAGGTAAAGAGAGAGGGAGGAAGAGATTAAAAAAAAAGGAGCAAGGAAAGATAAACCGAGTATGGGTTGAAAGAGAGCAGTGAGAACGTGGCGACTGGTGAGTAAGGGTGGAAGGAAGGAAGGAAGGGTAGCGATGAGGAGAGGGAGATTTCTATTGGGTTGGAGAGTTTGGTAGGGGGTGCGGTTTTCGGTTCGAGGTTCAAATGACGGAGAAAAGCCGGTAGCGGGGGCGAAAAAGTGAGAAGGGAAGTAGATTGCGTAAGAGAGAGAAAGGGAGAGGACGAGGAAGAGTGTCACTGTAAGGGTGAGAAGTGTGTGGGTGAAAGAGAGTCTAGAGAGGAGAGAGAAATCCGACGGAAATCTGTACGTGGGGTGAACTAGACTATAGGTTGCAGACGCAGAGCGCAACCGTGCAACGTTGCCAATATAGTCATCGAGTTTTTAAGCGTCTCTTCCATGCCTATATAATCTCTCCTGTGAATCTCTGAATGACACTTACACTCGGACTTTATGTTACCGCTCCTCTCTCTCGACGTCTTCGTTCTCCAAATCTAAATTTGTAACCAATGCAAGTTCTAAGAACACAATAACTAGGGGCGCAGTAACGTGAAGTCCGAGTGTAAATTATTCTTGCAGTTGCGTAGTAAGGAACAGGGATCACACTGTTTTAGCCAAGAAAACTTCAGTTTAAATGGTACCACTTTGGGATGGGTGATAAAAAAAATATTGAAAATTTTTAAAAACGCTTTATTTCGTTTTAAAAGTACATTTTCATCGTTTTTTTGTATGAATAGCGTACAAAAAACAATGTAAATTTATCTTTAAAATGAGATAAAGTGCTTTTAAAAACTAAAAACACTGTTTATAAAAAATTAAAAAACCACATTTTAGACTACCGGTGGAAAAGAACAAGAGAATGAAAAGAGAATCATTCGGAAAGATCGAAACAACAATCGATCCGACCGATTAATCGAAAACTCTTGATGTTGATGTTGTTGTTGATATATAATATATTATTATATATATTATTCAATCGAAATAAATATCGATTGGGTAATTGAACCAGTATAATTGGATGTTACTGCGTTTGCGTTGTAGTACAATTTTGAAAAATTCTTGCTAGTGAGCGCTAATAATAATAGCCAATGAGGTTCAACGATTTTATTACGCCATTTGGAAACCAATAAAAAATATATTAACATTGATTTGTTTTGGTTTAATTCGCTTTTCTCTTCAAAATTATATTTTTCTAAATGTGATGATGGTGATTGGCATTATACAATAATAAACACCAAATGCTAAAACTGACAAAATTCTCACATATTTTTCTGAAGTTTGTGTCAACTAAATGAAGATCTTGACTTCTTGAGAAGTAGTACATACTTTTCAATGTCATGGGATTCGTCGCAGAAGAACGAGACAATCGTCATGAATATTACTTTCACAAATGCTCTAATATAATACAAAAAAATAGGAGAGGGTGGAGTCTATAGTAAGCAGTATGATGGGAAGTGAGTAGTTCCTTGTTCTTGGTAACAATACTAGTAACGATGTTACTTTTGTAAATAACTTAGGTAAATAATTGGTAATTGCATTTTTTTCAGTATCGGTTACTATAAAAATCGTTACTTTTCTCGTTTGTTTTAATTACAGTAATCAAAATATAGTTTGTTGCTTCTGCAAAGATTTTTTCATTTCGACTATATTTGAATGGTGGCGGTACTTTCAGCGACCTTTTGCGAAGTTGTATCAAAACCTATTTTCGCAACAATCGTATATTTTTGAGGATAGAACAAAATATTAAAAAGGATCGAGTGAAGTCGTTGATGAAACAAGTCGCGACAAAATAAATTAAATTTCTCCACGTGATACTGTTGACCTCGGTCTTCCCTGTCCTGTTATATTAGTCAAGTGGTTTCTAAAACCAAAGCATGACATCACAAATGGGACTCTTATATAGGTGGGCCTGATTTAGGCAAGACTCAAGAGTGAGTGATGTCCACCACTTGTGAATCGGCTAACTGAGCATAGTCAGCTAGTCCGCACCTTAGAAAGGTAATTACCGAGAGGTTGATTTCGGTTGGTGCAGCTCGTTCAGACATGTATGAAGCTCGAGGGAAGTACAGGATATTCACCAGAGGAGATCAGACTCAGTGATTTATTTTTGGCCTAGGCGCACGTAAGCAGAGATCGGAGCGCTTGTATAGAAATACTCATTCTAATCATAGGAAATTCCTTAAACAGTGAGAGGACGTGAAGTAGGGAAAGGGAGGTTACACCCCTCAAAATTTCATCAAGAGTTTTAGATACACTAGAATCTAGATGCAGGATAGTTGACGACGATGGAGCCAACTATAAATACCACAACCCCTTTGTGTCTTGCTCACTCCTTCCCTCTCGCTCTTCTTCGACATCTTTTCTGTCTGCTCAGCTTCCCTTCCCTCTTCCCTCGCTCTTTTCGTCGTCTTCTCTTCACTATCGGTCTTTTCCTCGGTGCAGCGTTTGGTTATATGCTCCCTCCCTAGTACGATATGTACACTGTACATATATTTTAAAATAGCTGCTGCTGCAAAATAACTGAAATAGCTATAAGGGCCGATGATCCCGCGGTACCTACTTCCTGGAAGCATATTTTACAGATCTCATCCCGCCGATGGAGAAGCACCGACGCCTGTCGTCGTCGCCGTCGCGACGCAGGGCCGTTTCAGGGGGCCTGGAATTCTGATGCATTTTCAGAAAGAAAGCTTATTGTTGAACAAACAAAAGTTTCAGGAACATTCGTCACTTGAGAATGAAATTGTCATAGATCAGTATTTACACTGTGGCTCTAACCTTCATTGGTTACAGATCCTAACCATTTTCCTATTGATCAAGTGCAATAGTTTATTTTTGTTTCCATTTAGAAGAATACAAAAGCAACTTGCACTGAAATTTCCTAAATATATTCAATGGATTATATTACAAATATATTAAAACTTATTAGTTTTAATTGCAGTCATTTACACGTATGGATTGCGATGTCTCTGGCGCCTTGTTAATTTCGAAATCAGCATCCTGTAAGAGAGTGATTATCCGAGAAAAAATTGTAAGTCGACCAGAGTGTCACGAATATAAACAAACTCTCTAACCACATGCTTTGAATCTCATCGTTGACGTTTAAAACGTCCAATATGTCATTCTGTAGGAACAATGGAAAAATAGGAAAGTTACATGATTGACCCCTAAGACTCTTTTCACCTACATCTATAATCACTCTATATAAAAAGATAGAGTGAAAAGAAATCCAATTTCCTTTTGAAAAGAAATTTTGACAAATTTCAAAAATGTAAAAACGTAGAGTAGTAGATTGGTAGGGCCCCAGACTTGAAGCGATTGCTATGCCACCATGCGGTGGCGTCCATGAACTTTTGAACTTTTCTTTAAACAGAGAGTTAATCTCTTATTATCTCCCACTCGTAATGTCTCCTACCAATAAGTAATTGAGTCTTTAATTAGCGTGTCTCTATATAAATAATTTAGCGTTTTGAAACTCATTATCCTGAGCAAATTGATGTGGGGGATTTGCTGAAATCACTTGTTGCCAATTTAAGAGTTTCTTCAGAGTTACGAGTATCAGTTAACTTCCTCTCCAGATCATTGAAAACGCCTACGATTTCTCTTAAATGGAGGTCTCTGAAATGAAAACAGTTTCACATACTAAGCACACTATATTTAATCAGGCATATAAAAGGTTTAAACTGAGTAGTGCCCTGGTATTGTGTTAGAACGTGACCGCGTTGACACGCCTATAGCTACGACCCTGCGTGAACCAAGCGCGCATCGGACAAGGTTCTGCCTTTGTGGCCCAACGACCAAACACAATAATAACAAGAGTATAGGAATTTTTTTCAATACTTTTAGAATGCTTGACAGCCTGTCTCATATAGTCCCATCACATCTACAAAAGAGTTGACTGAAGAGAACTTCCTTGAGTGGGAAATATTCTCCGAGGGATGATATTTTTGTCACGATGCAATAAAGCGTAGAGGACAATCTCATTATACCTACATTTCAAATAATGCAACAGATCATCAAATCAAAGTCGCAGAGATTTGAGAAATCGATAAGAAAGAACTGTCACCAGACATGTTTGACATTTAGAGGCCGTACATAATGAGGGGAGATGTTTGTCATTGGTGGAAAGCTTTATTTCTTGTTTGTTATTTCACATTTTTACAAATGCGTGTGATGGACTTTAGCTACTCATGCAGGAATGGTTGGCGCGAACTCTGAGACTGTGAGTAGAGAGGGCGGCGGTTTGAGAGCATGAGTGGATTGAGAGTCAGAAAGAGTAAGGAGGATAGAGAATGTGAGAAAAGAGGGAGGCAGGAGGGAGCAGAAAGGGTGGGAAAAGAAGGCGACGGACTATAGAGAAGCACGAGGGGAGCGAAGTGAAGCCAAGTGAAGTGAAGTGGGGCCACGGGACGGACGCTGTGGCATTGACCCCGTATAGTGTAAAAGTAAGGTAATGCGAACAGCTCACGCTAAAGTAAATGTTTCCCATCGGATACTTACTGTTCAGTCGACACTCAATCGGTTGGTACTTTGTAGATGGGCGAACCTGGGGTGGACAGTTGGAGACTGACTTGAAATATTTAGCGTATTTGAAACCTGCTGCTCGACCTGCTGGTAGCTTCAGAAGCTTATTCACATTTAATTCTGGGATCTGGATTGTCTATATGTCTGGATAGACAAGTGTTAAGATTTTAAAGAGATTAAGCATGTTTGAACCCTAAATTTTAAACTGAAAATCTAGTTTCTTATAAATTATTGTACTTATACATTTTTTCGCTTATGCCAAACTTATCCTATCATAAAAAAAAGTTTGCGATTATAACAAAAATAGATTCTCGGAGTCTTGAAATGCGAAACCATTAAAGCGTTTTTAACAGAGCTTACGGAATTTTTAAGGCATTAGGAAAAATTCAAAATAGTTACAGAATTTTCAAGTAGTTTAAAAATATTTGTAGTTATTAAAAAATTAAGGGATTTTAAAGAGTTTATCAATTATCTGAAAGAATTTCAAGAGATTTAAAGTGATTTTAGGAGATTTCAAGTGATTTTAAACAAGGGGTGGGAGCCAACCCCGTGGGGATGGCAGGTGGGTTGACCGCCCGACCTCTGTTGCGAGTTTGCGACCCTCTCGGAGAGGGTGGGGAAGGTCCAGAGATGTATTATGAAAAAACAGTGATAAGAAATATGAAAATTAAAAAAAGGATGAGGGGGGGGGTCGCCAAGGGATTTCGACAGGTTTTACCCAACGTTTTTTGAAAAGGACCGACACCACTGATTTAAAAAATGTTTTAAATAATTTAAGAGTTTCAATTTTTGACAAGGGAATAAAAACAGAAATATGATTATTAAATTGTTTTTGTGTGCTAAGGTAAATTTTTTTTTAAATGAAAGAAATATTTTCTTCCGATTTCATTTTATTCAGAAATATTGTTCCAAGTAAAATCAATACAAAAATTCGTTCATTTAAACGTTCAAAATTTTTCAGTCATATTAAAATAACCAAAATCCTAGTTACCTTAACCAGAAAAAATAGTAAGGGCATGATATTTAATCGGAATGTTTATGACATTTTTTTGACTGAAGAACTCTTGCATTATCAACCATCTTTAATCTTTCGAAATATGATTAATTTAACTGTCATTTATCATCTCCCTAATTTTTGTAATTGGAAAATAAATGATCAGCGACAATTAGTTACAAAATTGTTAGTGACTGGTAAGTTCGGTTCTGCAGTTTAGCAACACATCAGTACTAGTGGGAAAGGCTGTGACTATATAGTTATTACCAAAGCAGGTCTTTCACTTGTTCTTATAGGGTAAGAGAACATGGTATATGGTATATATATACCTATAGTTCAGTATTGCTTTACTTGCCACCTCGTTAAATCTGTATCTGTTTGAAATCTAAAATAAAGGTTGACAAGTGAAAGTAAAAAAAGATTAAGTTTTCAAGAAGGAAGTTGTTTTTAAGGAATGCTTAATTGTGTCTTTTCACTAATGAATCGGATTTTTTTAAAGGACTATAACAATTAATATTCACATATTAAATCAATATTAAATTATGCGAACATGCAATTTAATAAAACATTTTTTTCTTCTACTTGTAAAATGATAACTACTTTGTTAGATTTATTACTCTAGTAATCAATGATTTAAATTTTATAGATACCGTCACTGCAGACAATAGCTAGGATGTAAAAAGATTCAGAGGGGAGATTTTCCTCAAGTGCGCTTAGACAGATTAACATAACAGGAACGTTTAATTAGGAAAACGGGGTTTCCTTGTCCGTGAATTAATACATAAGCGGCATAATATTTATGTAACTTTTCTAATGTATACGAGTAAGCAAGGAAATAAATTTTCTGCTAAATGGTGCCAATTTATTCATTTTCTTAATTGAAAAACGTTAACTCCTTCAATATATCTGCACTTACTGAGAAACAAAAATGACGGTTTTTTACAGTCACAAGCACTAAAACATATTAAGAACATTAAGTTATGTTTCTCTTAAGAAACTAACTAATTTAGTTCCAATTTGAAAAGAAGAACGTTAGCTAATATTTTAATACGCTCCTCCTATAACTTGGCGAAGATTTTGCTTCCAAAGTGTTTTATGTGAGCATATTTTTAACTCAGAATGCAAGTTCCCTTATAGGCTCGAAACAAATATATATGAAGAATAATAAAAATCTAAGAATATCCATGACATTGGTATGCTCTTTGTGTTGGATGCACGAGTATAGTCTCAGAGGAGTAGATGATTCGCTTGAAATATACAGAATCCAAGAATTTATAAGGGTTAAAAGGTGGGCGAGTTATGATTGAAAAGTTCTGTACGTTCAAATGAACGTTGAAAATAAATGTTTTTTTATTTATTTATTTTTTCCAGTGAAAAATTATCGCTATTAATAATATGCATCTTTATAGTGGGACTGACAACTGTCGGATTCACCCCTAAAAACCATCCCCTATGGAAAGCACCAAGAAGGATACCACCTTTCGACGGATTTTTAAACGTGAACAATTTTCTTTGATGATCCCCAATAAAATAATAGCGGTGTGAGAATGCTCGGATAGACCCTTAAAAACAATCCTCTTTAGAAAACATCCACAATCCCACCACTTACAACAGATTTGTAAACGTGAAAAACTCTCTTAAATAATCCCCGAAATAATAGTGAGTGTCAGAATACTCTACGCAAGAACCCAAAAACCACCCCTATGAAAAACAACATCACACCCACCACACTTATAGAATTTAAAAATATTGTTTCATTTGAGAGATTGAGAGATTATCACTACGAATTTAGGAAACTACTTTAATTCTATGAAGTATCTATTCTCTAAACGATTTCTTGATTAAAAACCAAATCTACAAATCTACTCTGTGAGGACTTCAGGAGAATTTAAGTGCTTTCAGAAATTTGAGGAGAAATCAATGATTTCAAGAAATTTCAAGTGACTTCAAAATATGACTTCAGATAGTTCAGGAGATTTCAGTGCAAGTGTACACCTGATTTCACGAGTATAGTCAACGACTCGTAATTCTGTATGAAAGAAACTTATCATTACTATTTTTAGTTAGAACAATATTTTTGAATAAAATAGAATTAGGAAAAAATTCAAAATTTCTGAAACGTGGTGAGTTAGGAGTTAAAAGATTGGACTTGGAAGTCAACTTGGAGAAGCACACAGGCACAGGAATGGGTCTGGCATGGACACCGCGACAAGATCGTGTTGCGTTCATTCATAGGAATTTTACAGATCGTTCGACCTGTCAGGTAGGTCTGGCCAGCCTTTGTCAAGAAGGTAAAACAGCTGCTTTGAGATTTGTCTTGGAAGACACCGCAGCCACGGCGAGAACAGGACGACTTAAATATCTCTGTGTAAATTGTAGAACGTGCGGTGAGCTCTTTGGGACTAACTCGATCATGTTGCGACCAGTTCAGACTGACGCGCTCATATCTTTGCTTACAGCTTCAGTGATCTTCTCTTTTATCCCGTGCGCAATTCAGCTAGCGGCTTTCGAAAAATGAGAGATGTAACGGTAATTGATTGTTACGTTTGGACATAGAGCACACGTATAAAACCAAATATTTGCTCTCATGTTAACGTACCTTTCACTAAAAGTGTATCAACCGCAGCAACTTCTTATCTGGAATTAGTTCTCAATGAATACAATTTTTGATAGGCAAATAGAGGGTCTGACCTAGAAATTGAATTTGTTATATTGGGTTCCGTATTTCTCAGTTATGTATGATGCGATTAAATGGAAATTATTCAACACTTGAAGAAATAAAGAGGTCATCTCGCACCCTCCTACCGATCTCCCACTGTGGACGATTTTCACTTATTTGTGCTTCAAGTAATTTTCTGGGTCATGATTCCAGATTCATACCTTCTGTAGATTGCATGCAGTACATAAAATAAATTTTCTTTGTACTCAAAACATCAGAAAATCAAGTTCTGTGAATCTTGACAAACAGGCTTTGCATCTGTCCAGGTATAGGTGTTTAGAGATAAAGATGAAGACCTGAAATATTAGGATATAGTCCTCTTCATTACAAAAGTCTCGACAAAAGTAGTTATACCTAGAATCTTCTCCAAAAATTTTCAAAATTTCTCTATATTATATGATCCTATATATATCGGAATTTATATATAGTGACCTGCATAGGAATTTCCAGTGCTAATTGTCTACCGCAATAGGAAATAGAGTATCTCAGAAGATTTTGTGATTTAACCATTTTAGATAAAAGAAAGCATGTTACTTTTTTTTGAGACAAAAATTATATCTCAATAGGCTGAACCTTAAGATATTCTCTAGTCTATTTTCTACTGGATGTTTATAGGACTTGGGTGAACTGTGTGCTGCTGCTATATTAGTTATCATTGCCGCCGACTGAGGTAAGATCGTAAATTCTGTCGAGGTCGATGCTGGCCCACAAATGCCCACGAACGAACGATTTCTATGGATGGTATAATAATATAGTATACTGCGGAGTAGAGTATGGATTTAAATGGCGCCGCCACCGTGTATCCCAGTGTGGACTAACTCTTTGAAGAAGCATACTCATTCTCATACTCATACTCTTACTCATACTCAGGCTCATGCTCACACTCATGCTTATTGTCAATGTGGAGTTTATATATAGGTATATATATATATGCAGGTATGTGACTACGTATGCAAGCAAGCAAGCAACAGTCTGAATCGGTCCGTTATGTAGTGGTCTCAAATCTATAGTTTGACCCCGACACCGACGTTGTATCTTGCACGTAGGTATGAGAGCCGTGTAGGTGGCTGGTAGGAGTAAAGTGATGTGAGCGGAGTGTGATGATATGGTTGCGGAGGGAGGTGAGGATTGAGGAGTTGAGGACCCATAGTCGGTGATGGGATGTGGTCAGTACTGAAACAACTTGCTTCTGCGCCCAGGACGTGAAGACTGAGGACACTGAGGACGCCCAGGAGTGTGCTCTGGAATGTGTGTCCTCGTCTGGACAGAGTAAAATTAAAAACTAGATGGAACTATTGGAATAGGGATTTTATATCCCTGTCCACAACACTCTTTATATCTAAATTACAGGCCTTACAGACCGGTCCCTGTATGTATGCCCTATTGGCCCCTGTATTCCCCTATACATTTTGTCCCTGAAGTACCCTATTTTTAGGCAATAGTGTAAAATTTTCTTTATATTTACACAAAATCGACAGATTACAAACTTCACAGTCTTCTCTCCATTCCCCCATTTCCCCTTTTTTTAAGGTTTCCTCTTTTTTGCCCTGTTTTTAAGAAAAATCCCAATTTCCCCATTTATTTAGTTAGAAATTCAACTATAGCATCTTTTGAAGTCGTAGAATTACTTTTAATAGACTTTCAATTTTGAAGAATTTTATTATATCCATCTTTATTTGTTTCAAAAATCTTTTGATATCTTTAGAATTCTTTTGAATTCCTTTAAATTTTGCGAAAATTGAAATATTTAGTTTAAAATCCACTTTTTATTCTGGCTATTTTTGTAAAATTAATTTACATAAAATTTTGTTTCCTCGCATTGGAAATACTATCTAATTTTTATTTAAAAAAAGATATCCTTTGAACTAAATAAAAATGAGAGGAAATCCTTTATATCCCACAATGAAATTGTACTATTCTGGTATTATGTAGGTAACGAGTAAAAGCTGCGCTGATTTTGGAACAGCAGTTGCGCGAAAATAAGTTGCATGGAGTTATTAGTTCGTACAACGCAATAGAAGTGCGTCTGCTGTTCCAAAAAGGTACAAGAGCTGTGCCAAATGAAAGTATAAATGAAATTCCTTAAAATCTGCTTTATGTTGATAATCCACTCGGAATTGCTCAATGCAAATATTCCAAAAACGCACTTCATTCCTGGCTAATTGTAAGATTTCTCATGCAAAAATTCAATACTTTCGTTTATGATACTTTCATGAATTGTTATATATGAATTGGGTATATATTGTTCAAGTATAAGAAGAAACTTTCCGACAGTAGAAGTACTTTCTATGTTACATCAGCTGCTTGACGCCATTTGTCTTAAGGTACTTGCAAGCAAAAAAAAATCAGAGACCTGTATAGCAATGAGTGATGTAATCCTTTGTTAACGTCGAGAGAATGTCACATCAAAACTGTTGATGTTCCGAGGGAGAGAGAGTTATCTTCTGAAGAAATGAACTGATATTTTTTTAGAACACAATAAATTTCTAATTTAATCTGTTGCGCGAACTATTGATATTTTGAAAAGCGGAAGTAACTTTTTACGTTACTAATCAGGTTTATCGTTTTTCGTAAGATGGTTTGGTGAAAGCTGCAGATTATGATTGCAATGTTAACCATTTTCTGCTATCAACTTCTAGTGTCAGTATCACACACTACTGTATACAAAATATACAATCGTGATCGACAAATTGTTTCAATATTAAAAATGATCTTGACTGTTCCCATCATTTTTTCATTTGATATACCATATAACTGGAACTTATTGTTATATATTTTGTACGAATGAGATACAACTCCAACTTGAAATTTTATGGTTGTAGAAAGTTCCTACTTGGTACATCGAGACTGATTCTCACGCTGACTTTGAAATGTAGTTACGTCAAC
>JAUESI010000035.1:4056320-4066853 GCA_032275145.1 Synergus laeviventris
GAAGAAGAAGATGAAGAAGAAGAAGAGAGATGCAGAAGGAGAAGAAAAAGTCGATGAAGGGGAAAGATGCGTGTCTAGTGACTAGTCATCAGCCCACGCGCGGTGAATAATAATTTCACCATGGGTGAGATATCCTCATGAGTTTCTCATCTGATCGTTCTGGAAACGCGATTGCCCAATGAATAGGTGGAATGGACGGCAGTCGGCAGGTTTCCGGAGCTGCGATGGCCGTCATTGGCAGTGTCTGACTTACGCGTCCGTTCTCCGTTTGTTGGTATGCCCGGTATTTGAGGTATAGCTCGACTCGGAGACGTCAGAGGAGCAAAACGAGTGGGAGGATGGGATTCGACCCGACCGGATAAGCCAGGGGGCGAGAAGGAAAGACCCGCGCGCGACAGATGAGAGAGAGACAGAGGGAGAAGCCAGTAAAAAGAGAAAGGTGCATCTGGAAGGAGATCCAGAAAGAGAGAGGGCACTTTAGTTCCAAACTCAGAGTCCCAGAGTCTCAGGCCGGCGAAGTCACACACCCTCACGCAATGGCGTATATATGTATAGTAACATATAGCTTGGATCTTAAACAGACTGAGATGAAAGTTGGGACTGAAGGGACTGCAGTTCAGTAAACACAAAATACAAAAGTACGCTCGCTTGCCGGGTCAGCCTCGGAGTCAGCGTCAAGTTGCCCGTTGCACTGGGAAAGTCTTCAAGTATAATATGATGGAATGAATAATATACAACATAGCTTTCCATTGTTCTTCTAGAACATTTGGCGGAATTGGAACGAATGGCTATAGCTTTGCATGAATGAATGATGCTAACTTTGAAGATTGGAAGATGGAAAGTTAGGACAAGATGGTTAATGATGCATGTGATTAGGATATTATCTTCAGTAATATTGAATTCTAGACCACATTCCAGAAATGCTGTTTACTCTTAAGTTTAAGGAATTCCTATAAATACTTTTTAATCGAGTGCGATGAATTGTTAAAATCCAAGAGATCAATCCCTGAATGTGAACATAACTGTTCTAGAATATTCTGGTGAATGGACCTGTGGTCTCCAATTGTCCGTGTAAAGGATTTGGAGGAAGAAAGTGGCCCCGTGTCTGTCTTGTGGATTGTAAGTCCTTGATTCGGCCCTGAACTTGTGACCACGTGGTAAGAGGTGTATTGCTTTGCTGAGCCGTCCTGGTTCATGCCTGTTGCCACGACAGGCTTTGAGACTACACAAAGATACCAGACCAGAAGAAGAAGAAGAAGAAGAAGAAGAAGAAGAAGAGTGTGCGGAGGCTAAAGAGGCTCGGCCGGCCGGGCAGCGGGAAGGGATGAAAGGGCGGCAGCGAGGGAGGAAGGAAGAAAGAAGGAAAGAAAGAAAGAAAGAAATTACGAAAGAATGTATTCGGATTACTCGGTAGTAGGTGGGCAAGGTCTGATAGGTTGCTCTCTGGTGGGAGCTGGAAGCCTCAACTTGACTTGGTCTGCCTGCCGAACAGCTTACGGCAACTCTCCTTATCTTGCTCTACTCTACGTATAGCAATGTGCAGGGTGTATTCAGTATTCTGTATCATGCATACTGTCGTTCAACATTACGAGACCATTTACAAAAATCCTGTTGGAAAGATTCGTCTATCTTGATGAATATTTTCAGAGAAAAACGAAGGTTCAGAGTTCTGCAATTGGTGTGGTATACTACAATTATTTTCAATGCAAATGAATCAATATACATATTTAAATGTATATATTTAGATATGAATCTCATTCTGCCGTCTCTTTATTTAACATATACTAAACTGTTTAAAGCTCATTTGAGTCACTCCTCACGGAAGAATACATCTTAATTGAAATCCTTTGTTTCTATCGAATGCTCATAGTTTTCCCATCTATTCTGAACTTTTAAGACACATAAACCGTTAAACAATAGCGGTCGCCTTACGGAACACCCGGTGACCGGTATTTCCTAATAGCTCTGCTATATTATAGTTGAGACTTTGAGGGGATATAACAGTAGGTATGCGGTAAACAGGGTCCCTTCTCCATTTCCTCGTTTGGCAGTAGGCGCCCGATTGAAAAAGTTTGAGTAAAAGCGCGTGCAGTACTCGGTTTTTTTCACCTCGTCAAACCTCTTGGCGTCGCTATTGTGAAAGTGAGTCGAACGCGCTTTCGCGAACATTATTTTAGCGACTCATGACCGCTGTCGAATGATCCAGATCGAGACCTCGTGCTTCTTCCTCTTTCTCCATTCAGCAATTGGGTACCTTAAAGACGAAAATCTTACAAGTATATTATATAAATTAAAAAACTTCTTGTGATTAAAAATAGATAGGTTCAGAATAAGTAGGGATCTTTCCTTTAACCTTTGCAACCTGTGGGACGATAGACTCCAAGTAATTTCCAAAGCCGTACACATACAGTAGATGTACAGTATAGACCAGAGGCCGTTTATTTATTCGCCAGCAACATCTTCATTAAGTTACATGCGAGCAGCGGATGATTTTGCAGGATCCGTTTTCTCGCCTCCCCCTTTTGACCGGTAAGCGAATGCACTCAGTACACGTCGGTATGCAGGTACTTGAGCAAGGAACTCTTAGACTTGCACTTCCAGATAGAGGATTCTACAATCTACACCCGCAAATTCCCACTGTTCAACGGCCCTGATTACGGAACTGCACTATCTTTCAAAAATGCGAGACCACTTAGAAAATCGTACTAAACGATACCGTTTTACATATCTTGATGGATATTTCTCTCATTCCTTTCCATTTCAGGAAAATTAGGGACTTTTAGAAGAACTGCCTTCAAATCTTAAGTCACTGACAACTATCATCAGCGCACTCTCAACGCAATTAATTTCTCGTTTTTGCATAGCACCTTTTGATAAAAAGGTTCAAAATGTTTTCAGGGATTTAAAAACTGTCAAAAGTATGCCAAATCATTCAGAATTTTTTATTTTTGAGTTGTAAAAACTTGTAACTCCTTCTCTAATTTATCAGGAACTCAATAGGTTTAATCAAGTTCTTTAAAATACCTTTAATATCCTACAAAATGCTTTTAAAATTCTTAATATTATTAATAATCTCCAAAAATCTCAATCAATCTCTTAATATACCCGAAAATCTAATGAAATTTCGTAAAATTATATAAAATGCCATGAAATCACGTTAAAACATTAAAAGTCCTTAAAATTCCAATAAATTTCATACAATAACATAGAATTACTGAAAATTCCGAGAGAAAATCCAATGAGAGTATCCCTTGAAATCCCTTAAAAGTTCCTAAGATTACTTAAAAATTCACAAAATATCGTTTAATCCTTTTAACTTACATAAAATCTCATGAAATTCCTTTCAATTATTCCAATAAATTTCATATAAACTTTGTGGCAGATACTGTTCTGAGAGAAAATGAAACTCTAGAAAAGTACCTGAGGAGCAGTGAAAAATATTTGAAACTATTTTTAAAAGTTAGTGCAATTCCGCAGGTAACTGTGATGCTACGGTCGTGATGGACTTCCTGTTTTTCCTCCGTGCGGAAGACCTTTTCTGTTGTAAACAGAACGTGATTTACCATGGAGATTCAAAAGTGACAAATGGCATGTATTAAAGGATCCTTCATTCTTGAGCTCAGTCGTAGTGTTTGACGAGGTGCCTGGCTGTAAAAGGACAATGAATTGAAGGGGAGTGTCATTCCTGAACATCAGGTAGACAACAGTTTAGTTCTATACTATCCTATATTTGGTGCTGCTTTCTTGACATCTTACCTACCGAGCTGTTGAAAACTTTTCAAAATATTAGTCGAAACCTCGAGCTAAACCTACAGTTAAAAAGTTTTCAATACCAAATCAGCAAATACTATTGTAAGCTTAAAGATAATGGCCGACTTTTAATCAGTTTATTTACTCTGAAAGTTCCCAGAGTTGAAAATGAATAAATTTTAGAGAAATTTCACCTATGGTAGTAGAATGTTAGGGGCGACGAAATCCCTAAGGACGGCTCTGTTCTCAGGTGAAAACATTTAAACCGACTTACTCGGCAGAGATTCGTGGTCGTTCACCGACCATTGACATGAACCGTGCGACTGTGTTACCACATGCAAATCGGTGGCATTCGCTCTCTCGCATCTATACAACAGAGGCTGGTGTCTTCTTGCACTCAGCACACGAACTGTGCGTCTTATAATATCATGAGTATAAAATCCAGGAATGATGATTTTTAAACTCGAGAACCAGTTTTCCGCTAGTTTAAACTAATAAACGTGATTGCTACTCAAATCGTAAAAACTACTTAGTATCAGGTAATAATAACCGAAGTAAAGAGCCTAACTATATGTATATACTCGGCCTAAAATCAGTTTTGACTTTAAAATAAAAAGTCTCAAATTGTAGGCTTTTAAAAGTAAACACAACGATTTAATTGTTGTTGAGAAATCTTTGATGAAAAAAAAATGTATCGGAGTAGATGTCTGAAACTTCAGCCCAATTTTAGGATGAATATTTACATGAAGAAAAACAATACTCAAACTTAACCTCTAGATAGTCAAAAAATTGAATAACAAAAATTTGTTTAGCTCAACAAAATAATTTTCTTATTTTTTGTTGGCCCAACAAAAGACTTACGGGATTTCAAGGGATTTTTTTGGATTGTCAGAAATTTTAAGGGGTTTGGCCATATTTTGTTGAATTTTAAGTGATTTTACGATATTTAATGGGATATTAAGTGATTTCATTGGATTGTAATTTTAAGGCGTTTTAGGATATTTTTTATTCTATTAAGTAATTTTAAGGACTTTGAAGAGATTCAATGAATTTTACGAAATTTCAGTAGATTTTCAGGAATCTTAAGATATTTAATGAAACGGATTAGCCTGAGAAAATACTTTTCTCAGTATAATTAAGTATTTTGTTGGCAAAAAAAAATAATTTTGTGCTTACAACTAAAATTTTGTAGAGGCAACCAACACTCTATAACAAAACGTTTTTATTGCGATTTTGTAACACTAAAGCTCTTGGTCCCAAATTGTTGAAAACCTATATAGATCCTAATTTTCAGAATTTTTGCATTGAAAATAACTATAATTTTGCATAAACAGTTTTATTTCAAAGTTTTGATCAGCTTTTCGTACAGTTTAAATAATTGTTTATTTATAATGTAATTAGGAAAATAAATTTTGTTCCTATATATATATGTCATTAGCACAAGATCTACCTCCGATAATAATTTTAATCATTAAATAACAAAATGGTGGACGAAAACGAAGAAAAAAGAAAATTATTTTCATTTTTCCACAATTTATTGCTCTGTTTACTAAAGGCACCGGAATCATAAACTGGGAATTTCCCATAAGTAGGGTTCAGGTCGTTAAGCTCTTAATATAGAGTACCTGACCGACCAAAATTTTGAATCTCCATTTTTCTCCGTGTAGATATTTAGAATAAATATATTTGTAATTCAATTTTTCGACTTCATAGATGTTAAGTTTGAGTATTCACTTTCTCCGTGAATAATTGACAATGATATACTTTTGCGAAATTGGAAATATGCGAATATCAATGAAGCTTTCTAATGGAATGAATCATTGTCTATTGAAAATACAACATAAATGATCTTCACTTCGCAACATCCCACGTAAAGATCAAGAATATTCTATTATTGCTTCTTTCCCTTGTTCTCCTTCAAATGAAATTCTTGCTCGTCTTCGTAAATGAAGCAAATGAGTATTTGAGTTTTAGCAAGGTTATCAGGCAACGTAGATTAGAAATCGACCGGTTCTGCGTAAATACATTCGTTGTTTTAAAAGGATAAAACGAAGATGAGGACTTGATCGATAGAAAGGTCACATCCTTGTCCTACTTCTTCCGGATCTTTGTTCACGCATTGACACGCGCCAGTGTTATCAGCGGCTGCTCGATCGATTAGAAAGGACTATACAGTATACATACAACTCTGCAACCATGATGTATGTATCCCCTATACATTTTTTACAGCGAACATCTTATACTGTTTTGAGTTTTGTCATGGACCAGTGATTTCTGAGTTCGAGTTGATCCGGAAGTGGTCCATCGAGAACGGGATTTGGTTTGGCAACCGCATTCTGCTTAACCTCGGCTGCGCATTGGTTTTCAGCAGCGTCATTCGAAAGCGGCCTATTATTTGGGGTCGCTGTATCGTTGTGACTGCGAATGCACAAGCGATGATACGGCTGAGAACTGTCTGACAGTAGCGTTTCAATGACCTTAAATCTCCCTAGCTTTTAATAGAGTGCTATTTTCAAATGTGTGATCAAATATTGATTATTGAGCACAAATAACATCATAGACTTTATACTCAGAAAAAAGTTTGGCAATTTTGCTAATTCCAAGAAAACTTGGCTGTATCAACAAAGTTATTATACTTTGTAAGATTAAATATTTTGAAATATCTTTGGACAATTGAATATTCGTCAACGAAGGAAAGATTAATTAAACCATTTTAAAAATATTGGAAAATGTAACGACTACAATGCTTCCTCTATGAGGAAGCAAGTAGGATAATAAAGTGGGGATAAAATTGAATACGTTGTTTCCTGGCATATCGTTCTTGATGATTGAACGTGATTCAAATATGAATAGGTTTCATACCGACACACGGAAATGTTAAAATGATTTTGCTCAAAGTAAGCGACCCTGAGAAATTTTTCGTTGGAATTATGGACGTTGCAGGGAATGCATCTGCCAGATATAGGAACAATACACTCCTCAGCGACCCGACTTTGCTCGAGCGCCGACGAGGGTAGCCGAAGACAGTCTAGACTTGTCGAATGGAAAGAAGCTGCGTACGACGATGTGGTTTCTGGTGGTTCCATAGTAGGCTGTAGGCATAGTACATACGTACTGCGTGCTGCATGCCTTATGCTTATGTTACGCTTGCGTTGCCCCTCTGCAGTGTGTATTGCACTTTGACTCTGTGTATGTGAGAGTAGAGTGCATATGTGTCAAGTGTGGCCCGCGCTGCCGCGTTATGGAATGCCGTTGGCAGCCGACAGCCGGCAGCAGGGTCGCCTGTTACTTGCCTTGCTTTGCCTTTGCTTTGCCTTCCTTTGCTTCGCTTTACTTTACTTTACTCTGGCTTGTGCCTCTTCCTTCACTCGTTCACTTGATTCTGTTTCAAAGCTATAATACATCGATGAAAACTCCCACCATTCCTGCGCATTCTTCAGCTCTTGAACGGTTCATGCTTAAGAAGGACAAGGATGTGTCGATGGTGCGCAAGGCGGATCCCAAGCAAGATAATAATTTCATTAATTACACCGGATACCTATTTGAAACCAATATCAAATGAAAGAAATTGCGAGAAAAGTCCGAGAAATTATTCCCGAGTAACGAGAAACTGTCGAAGTCAAGTATCGTGACATTTATCAATATTTTATCATTGTATGCATGTACATATACTGTGTATAGCTAAGTGCCTGCAGTATCTATCAACTGCAACTGCAAGTTCTTATTACAACTCTAATTTCCTTTCTAACTTGTGTAAGTTTAGTTCCTTGCAATCAAGCCTGTCTATATGCAACCGAAGCAACATCATCGTCTAGCACATAGCAAAGTTACTATTTTACTCAAGTTATCCAAGTTAAATTGATAACTTTCTACTCGTTTAGTCCATGGTTGAAAGGTACCTGTTATACTTCCTATAGTAAATCAATGAAATTCGCATTTATACGCGCCGGCGTATAACTCACGAGACTTGCAAAATGACTAAATTGAAACACTACGTGATTCATCATTGAAAATTAATAAAAGAAAGTTGTATCTCCTCTAGAGATTTTCGATCAGAAGTGCAGAAAATCCTTTGCAATAATTTTTTAATTATACAAATATTGGGTTCTCTTTGTGAGTTTGCTTAGGATAAAATATAAAAATCTATCAAAGCAATTTTTTAATTTCTCTTAAAGTTTGAAACTCTGTCTCTATTTCGAAATTAAAGAGCGACATCTAGTTTCTCAGGAGAAAGGGCGCGCAATGATTCAAATCTTGAATCATGAATAGTAAAACGTAGGTTTCGTTCCATAGATGATGATCCAATTGTTATTGTGTACAGTTTAATATATAATATGAGTCTCTTGGATTTCAAGGCTCCAAGGCAAAGTGTTACAGGGTTAAGCACACTCGTATAAGAGATCTCATTTTTTATCACTGCATCTCGCATATGAATATCATTAATAGCTGGATGGATGTCATTTAAACCATGCATTTTTTGTTTACAAAAGTCAATTATTCTGTCATGCTTGATCTGCATGCAGAAAAGTGCAGTGAAGGAAACTTTCATCCAATATAATGTCAGAATAAGTGAGAGCTTGAAATGGAAGCCGATGCGCGCGCAACGGTTCGAACTCAAGGAAGAAAATGCTGCACCTCCCAAAGCCAATAACGCATGTCGTCCTGTAACTCAACCTCAACTGACAATGAGTCATGAGTGCATAAATATATATTTGTATTCGTATACGTTTGGTATACGTATAGTGCATCTGGTATGTCTACACGCATTTGTGACCGATGAAATCGTAATAAAAAATAAACGCTCAAATCTCAAATTCAGATTTCAGATTGTTCTCCAAATTGAAATAAAAAATTGAAAACAGCCGCAGTTAGCAATCTCTGATACCGCGCGTAATTTTCCTGAACTTGACTTGAAGGAGAAAGTGTTACAATAGAAAAATATAGGGATTTATGGTTTTCAGCTGTGAGTTATTATTTGATTAAGCATAATTTGGAGTAGATTTTAAAACTCCTTTGTATTTAAAGTATAGAAGCGAGAAGACGGATCAATACCGGTGTGATATATGCTGAAGTAATTTCATTGTCTGCTGCTGTTAGCGGACACTCACGTGTCGTGTGGCATGGCGTGCCCTTGTATCGCAGTGGGGAAAATATAGAACCCTTATGGCAGGAGTGATAGCTTGGCTGTTACTGAGTATTGATCACTCTTCACAATCAATGTTAACACCACTGTTTGTAGATAGCGGAATAGATTATCTAGACTTAGGACTCTAGACGGTTGGGCAAAGAAAATTATCTTCAGGTTCATAATGCATGAAGTCAGACTACTCTTTACCAGGATAATTCCATACAAACGATACCAGATCATGATTCAAATTTCGAAAGATTATTTAATTAATCAACTAATTAATAATAAGATCTGTTCAATTCTAATTTTCACCAGCAAGATCTGGTTACTACCCGGAAGAAACTTTCTAATAAAAACCTATCCGAATGGATCCGAATTGATTTTTACACGCCTTACAGACTGGTCACTGCCCTATAGAAGCAACAAAATCGTTTTGTTGAGCTAATCAAATTATTTTGTTGGAGAGTTTGGTTGGGCCAACGGAAAAGTTTGGTAGGCACAAGAAAATTTGTTTGTAGATTAAACAAACGTTTGGTTTTTACACCTATTCTAGGAATTTGTTACCTTTTCACCTTTGGTCAATTGGCAAAGTTGAATCATCTGAAAAATTATTGACATTAGTATTGTAGAATGGCTTCGGATCAATAAAATAATACGAAATTCATAATCTTTTAAAGCTGAAAATATTTTTATTTGATACTTGCAATTTTTTAAATCTTTTGACTTCTTTTGAAATCCTTAAAAAAAATTTAAAACCCTTTCAAATTCCTTAAAATCACTTACAATTTCTTGAAATACCTTCAAATTTTTTAAAATTATTTAAAATTTCTTAGAAACTTATTAAATCTTTTGTAATCTCTACAATTCCCTTGGAATTCTCTAAAATCATTCACAATAGCTTGAAATATGGTTAATTGCAAAAGAAATCTTTTAGAATTCTTTAAATTCACTTGAATTTTCTTGAAGTCACGTAGACATTTTTTTAATTGATCTCAAGGGCATATTTTACTTACCATATGAGTAGATAACCCGGATTTTTTTCTATAATTTTTACTTTAAAAAAAAAAATAAATTCCTTCTGAATTTTTTTGCAAAATTGAAATATCTAGTTTAAAATCCATTTTGTTATTGAAAAGAATCCTTTGGGATTATTCTATGTATTTGTAAAACTAATTTGCATACAATTTGCATACATTTTTTTTCTTTTTTCTCCTCATATTACAAAAACTATCTAATTTTTATTTAAAAAAAGGTACCCTTTGAGTTACAAAAAAGTAACGATAAAGTATTTTTATTTCGTAAGGTCTGTTTTTAATGTGCTCGGATAGATTCGGATTCGATTTCTATCCAAAACTTTATATACTATATTTGATGCTATGCGCAAATGAAAAGAGTATTGCAAAATAAGGGTGAAGAAGTTATTACGTAGTGTGGAGCTACAGTGGAGCTACAGTGGAGTAGGACAGGTATAGTCAGACATAATACTGATTTGCAAGGAAATCGCGAAGCGCTTAAAAATTATACATCGCTTGTCAATGTAATTAACTTAAGAATCATTTAATATTCTCGATGTGTTATCAAATTCACGCTTGCATGTGTAAAGTCGTTGACAAAGGGACTGTTGCGCACCGGGACAAATTAATAATGCAAACGAA
>JAUESI010000035.1:4066953-4083878 GCA_032275145.1 Synergus laeviventris
TTCCAATTTTTAACTCTATACAATACACATTATACCGAACGTGAAATGAAAAACTTCTTGTGGGTATTTACTCTCTACCTCACGTATTAAGGGTTTTTCCCAACCCTTAACATCTGGTTGACACTTGTGTAAAAAATCCGCCCGATACCCTTGAGCCTTAAAAATTCCCCGGCAACTCGATAAATCGAGTGAGCACGTACACCACGTGTAACCATCTCAACGTTCACCCTTTTAATCTACCGCGTGTCTATTTTTTAACCTTAAAAACAATCGCTGAAAAATATTGCTGCAGAAGGATATCTCAAAGACTTGCTCTAAAGGTATCAAAAAAAAATTAAATTATTAAATATGCAATATTTATCTCAGGGTAATAATCCAGCTCAATGAGTTTCTTAGAAGAATCTTAAATCCAAACTTAGAACGTTGAAATTTTTTCCGTATATTCGAGGGTATATTTCTATTTGTGTTTTTGAGAACTGACAAAGAAATCGGGATCCCTAAACCCATCTATCTCGCCTTCTCTCTGCGCTCCGAATTCTGGCGGAGCGCTCTATTTTTCATTTTTTCCCCTCCGTCATTCCGTCTCATTTTCTCTCTTGGATTGGGAGCCTTCAGAAAGTTCAAATCTATAGGTATACTAAATGTACGACTATACGGGTTTCCTTCGATCTTTCTCTCCATCGCGGGGTCTTTGTCGCACTCGTGATCGTTTCTGCGCGTCTTGGAGGTAGTGTGCTCTCGTGGATAGAAATACTACATTATTTAAATAGTGTGGCGACTACGTTGCGTGACCTTCTCATCGGCAACGACGACGCCGGTGATTCTCCTCTTTAACCTCCCCCACTCTCCGGTAGGACGTCACCCACTCCTGTCTCGTCTCTGCATGCCTCGCCTACCCTTCCACGCTCGATGCAACCCCTTCTCTCTCTGATCTCTTTTCTCTCCAATCTTTTCTCTCTCTGACCTCTTCTCTCTCTCTCTCTCTCTCTCTGATCTCTTCTCTCTCACACAAAGAAGACGCGCGAGCACACCATTGCATCGTCTCTTTCTCTCTCACTCTCTCTACTCATCTCTCTTCATCTCACTCAGAGAGCGGAGAATCCACGCGCGAGCGCAGTACTGCAGGGTCGGATGCAAGTTGGAATAGACTCTCCAGGCACCGATTTCCTGGGAAAGGACATTTTTTTCTTTTTCAGGACCTTCCTAACCAAACCTGGAACTTATCTTACGATCCTCGGTTTACCAGCTTCTCACTGAATCAAAGAAGAGCGCGGCATGACGACGTGACGCTCTCCGCCTATAATACCTTCTCCGTCTCACCAATGTCAGCGTTCGTGTGTCCCTTTCCCCTCTTTCTTCGCAAGCGTCACTCTTCATGCTTGTTTTCTCCCAGAGAGCCAAGTTGCTTGTGTTCAATACGGAGAGGCTTGCAAGGACGAGGAATCGAATGAACTCTAGGCAGATTCCTGCGGCCACACTACGCCGGTAGGTACCTACCTACGCGTGCGGGCTAATGCCCTTCCGCCTGGACGCCTAAGAATCGACGTTGAGAATATCTGCAGAGCAGCAAGTGATATGACCCCTCGCGGTGGTCCACACCCTCCCCATCATTATAATTATTGTTTATATTGCTAAAATCTCTTATTAAATTCTCATTAGAGAATGTATTAGATTTATGTAAAATTTATCACCCCCCTACCCCACGTTTTGTGACCCCCAGAACCCAAAAAATCTGCCCGCCCCGCGAGCACATTCTCATCGCTCGCCCGTATGATTCGTGATGCGGTCGTCGCGCTCGAAGTTTTTTATTCTTCATGTACAAATTACAAAATTTGTTTTTTAATTTAGATGCTTTAACTTTAATTGTAGAAATTTTCAAATTGGTATTTCAATAAATTTAGAAGTCACGCTACAGAGAAAAAAATGTCGGTAAGCTAAGAATTGGATAAGTAAAACATGGCCTTAAAAAATCTACGCTTATCAGTTCAGACAAAATGCAATGGCTTAACGTAACCACAAATCGCGAAAATGAGACTTTAAGGCAGTTGGATCCAAGTTCAATTTTCAAAACTCGATCTCCTTGTTTTAATCAAAATATATTATAATTAAATATTTTTTCGCTCTGTAGCAGAGTTTAATTTTTAAAGAAAATTATACGTACAGAGCGTAAACGAGGCTGAATTTCAAACTCGCTGTTTCGTACAAAAAGTATTACAGTTAATATTTTTTATACAAACTTCTAGTTAAAAAAAGGCGTTAGAGCAAAATCATATATATTTATAATATTTGTTAAGGGAAATGAGAAAATAAAATTTAAAGCTAGAAGAATAAACAAACAAAGAATAAGTCTACTTCCGTCTTCTCAACATTCTCAAGAAGGAACCGAAAAACGTCAGCGCGTATGTTTTATTACAACGCCGATCTGAAATTAGTTACGCTCTTATTTTATAGATGGCGTCAATCTCTTCTATTGAGGCAAATTGGTTCCAATTTTCTTTTCGAAATCCCTCAATAAGAGATCCCGTGCGAGAACCTGTTAGAGGAAAAGTAAAGGAATTCAGCAAACGGGTTGACTCCTCATGGGGTCCGAGTGTAATTTTGCTCTAGAGAAAACGTGGCTTAATGGTAACTTGTTAAGGTTTTTCCAACACGAAGCATGGCAATCACGTTGTCACGGGTTCGATTTCCGATTTGAAAAAATTTTGTTTTTCTCTCTGACAAACTATAGTACGATACCCAACAGTTATAATAAATATTTATAATAAATATAACAAAATTTACTGTTCTCTCTAAACTGATTCAATTTTAGAGAGTTAACTTTTAATTCGACGGGAAATTCAAAGTAATTGCGCAAAAATTTCCAAATTGAAATGTATCAATATACCCCTGAAATGGAAATGGAAAGACGATTTGATTTTGTAATCGATTAGTCGCAGCGAAACGGTGTCCAATGAAATGGCACCCTAAGTGAAGAACTTTCATTTAAATTCGAGACACCCGATAGAGGGGTATAATAGGTATAAACTGTTGTTCACGGGAGGCAAACTGCTCATGGGGTATAGTATACTGTGTACACTATAGGACACTATATGTATATGGTATGCACATACTTTCTATAGCCTGTTATGTCCCCACCCTCGTAGAACGTAAACAATCCCTCCTCTTCGCGAGTTGGTACCAAGGGGTGTCCTGCATAGTGTATAATATATATCTATTTCCCAGAGTGACTAGTCCTTGCATTAAACTAGATTGTCATATTTCCAGGCAGACTCTTTTCACGCTTATTAAATTACGATTACTTCTGAATAAAGTCGTTTCTATTTCGCTCTTCAATCGCCTATTATGTGATTTTGCTATAGTTTGCGATTTATTATTTCCTTCTCTGATTTTGCACTGATTTATCCCACATCTTTCAGAGAAAGAAGAGGTTCCAAATATGTTATAGAAGATGTTATGAAGGTGATAGAAGAAATAAAAGGAAACAAACCTATTTTGATAATTAATCCTCGGTAATCCTAGAAGCATAATTCGGCAGATCTTCAGGATTCGATATGCCCATTGCCCAAACATTATGCATTATGGTAACGGGAATGGGAGTTGAGTCGCTTTAATCGGATTCGCATGACGTGTCTGCTCTTCGCTGCAAGTGCAGATTGCTTGCATATTCCTTTATGTTTTCCACAGGATGATAGAAGTGGTAGAATAGCTGAAGCGGGAGCGATGACCAGATGCGCGTAAGGCTCGATTCGAAGGGCGAGTGTATTTATGGTCTTTCGAACACAATATTCGGCCAATCGGTCGACTTTATTTTTTTAGGCTGTTCCGCGCGTGTCTCTATATTCTTCTAATAATACTACCAATATTCCAGCTGACGCCAGATCACAACCTTGTAAATGACGATTCTAATTCGAATTAGAACAGTTTCTTTCAAGAAACTGCGGATGACAGATTTGGTACGCTCAAAAATTGATTTAAATAATAATTAATAATTATAATTCATCATTAATAATCACGAGAAGTGATGCTACCAAAGATTCAATCATTCACGACTCGGGAGGAAAACTGATTCTACTAATGCATTAAACAAATGTTGGATAGCAGTAGCAAAAGATAGGCATCTTTGCAACTGATAGTTATATATAGAGTATTATAGATACTTATGAAAATAAATTATTGAATTGTGTTTGCCTGAGATCTCTGAGGAGAAGGGAAAACATATTTATAAAAGTAGGGATATTTTAGGAAATAAGGTATAGATTATATACATTATAGATGTATAGATATATCTATAGGGTGTAAAATCTTGAGGTTTCGCATCCTCAGTTTTCCTACGCCAATGGAATTTCAGGATGAGTACCGTTGTCCTCCTACCAGAACGGAGGACCGGGGTGTAGAATTCCTATTGATCTCCTCAGAACTCTCCGCCAGTAGCGGAGACTTGAGCTGCGCCCTGCTATGAGAGGCCACGTTGTCATGCGCTGACTTACCGCATCATTAATGCTTTAAAAGATAATACCACCGACCCATATATCTTAAAACTGACGCTTTCTCTCTTTCACTCCGTCTACACCCTCTTTTATTATCAAACGCAGAATCTCACACGTTTCGCCGCATTACTTCATGCTTAGCAACGTTTCTAATCGTCCATAATAAAGACCTTGATATATCTATTATTGGACATCTGCGAAGGATCTTGCTAACAGAAATGTCTAAGCCTAGAAACCTATTCTGGAATTATCAAATATGATCCCAGAAAATCTGTTTCTCATCAGCTAATCTTACCATTTTGACGTGAATTTTGTTAATTCTCTTAAAGAAGATAAAATGGTAAGAATAATGTTAGAAGGGGGTAGAACGAAGGGAGGGACTTTATCGAAAAGGGCGAAAGAACTAGTTAAATACTGAGCTACAGGAGTGAAAGTCAGAAAGTTTAGATATTCAGAACAAGTAGTATTCTTTGAAAGTCTACGAAGAATCACTAGGCTTGTTATAAGTATCGTGGGCGATTTACTTGTCCACGAGATTGTGGGAAGGATTTTTATCTACTGTTGTCTGCTGGCAGTTCCGAGACTAAGGTTTGCACCGTGACGCGTACACATGGCGACCGTCTTGCCAATTTTTAGGGACCACCTGTTCCGCGCTGCTCGAACAAATAAACTGAAACAAGTACGACAATATGGCATGTGGTGGTGGTGGTGGCCGTTGAATATAAGTTGGTTATAATAGTCCACGGCACCTGTCTCCACGTAAGCATCTGAGATCAGCAGCCACAGTATGCACCGAAGAGTCGAGACTTCATGCCTATACATGTTCGAGACCAGGCGAAAGAGGTAGTCTGGTGACTGGACTGGTAGTGGTAGAATGTAGAAGAAAGAGGTGGTGATCCGAAAGCTAAGAGGGGACCGGGGAGGACAACAGACAACGAAGAAGGTTGTCGGATGCGAGGTTAGGCGACAAAGGAGAAAGAACCAGATCTTTACCGAGCAATCGTTTGGAAATGGCAGGCGAGAGTCGTGAGGAGTCGTGCGCGTGCCACTATTTACATGGCACCTGCCACTTGCCACGAAACTCTTTCTTAGCTGCGCGTGTGCTCATCAAGTCGCAGCCGGACATCATCCACATTTTTCCTTTTTTCCTAAAACACCAGGGATACTTATGTAAAATTATGTCGAACTGGTTGAACACGTTTCCCACATCGATTGAACGCGTACCTTTTTATCACCAAAGATTTATAAAAAAGCACGTATTATATTCACGAATTGAGCTTTAACCTTACAAAGTCCGTCAGCTGATCTTCCTTTGTCATTATCTTGTGATACAATGTTTTAGTATTTAATCATCAATTAATTAGTCACGAGACGTCAAACCTCCTTCGTATAGTTCGAGGATGGGAGTGAAATTTCCATGTCAGATTGATCAAACTTTTCGTAATAAGTAGTATGTTATCACGTTCCATGACGGCAATTAATCATTTTAGATCGCTGACGAGTTGAAGATTACAGAAAGATAGATTTTGCGGCAAATACTTGCAGCCTCCTTTATCATTTAAATAATAAACTTTGAGCCCTAGTTGAAAGACTTGAATAACATGTTTTGCGGCGCATACTTTCTTTGCCAAGTTTCATTGAACGGATATCACGAGCGGGTCTTTCAATTATCTTTATGGGGACCATAATGTAAATTGCTATGGTGTCAACGTCGCAATAGAGGGCAGGGTCGACTCAGGCCAGGGGTTAAAGCCTGTGGCCCATGACAAGGGGTGCGGAGGACGAGTGCCGGATGGGTATTGATCAACTAGACGGCCAACAAGACGCCGCATCGCGCAGAACAGGATACCTACCATACCCACTGGGTGCTTCTCCGACGCCAGAGCCGTCGACGCTGCCGCCTCCGCGACATAGTGCCCTCGATTGCGATATATAACCACTCACTCTATTCAACCCTATGCTCCTATCATCCGCGCAATAGTTCGATCCCTCCTGTTTCCCTTTGATCTCCAAACACGTAACAATCTCTTCCTGTACCCAACACCCTAATTTATTATCCATCAGTTTCCTCATTCTTTTCAGTCTCGGGAAACTCGAATAATTTTATTCATATAGGCACATCTATTAAAAGTTTCCAATTCCCTAATACGTCCTTTGGAAACTTCTATAGGGAAGTCTAGAAGCACTTAGAGTCTTAGACACACCCAGATGGGCGTGGTGAGATAACCACGTCCTATAAAACCCATCTAGGAGCGCCTAGTGACTAGAAACACGTGACAAACAAGTACGTGATGATTTTGGACTGGTGTGTTAAAAAGTCAAGTAGGCGTCGTGTTTGGTCAAGAGGTGTAATTATTCAACACGACTAGTGAGCTTTGCTCATCGATGGCGCTGAGAGCCTTGATTAATGGGCGTGGTATGTGGATAAGGCGTGTCTAAGCTAACGTATATAATGGGAGTGGGGAGGTGACGAATGGGCGTGGTTCCTTAGCGAGTAGCTAGGAAACTTATTCAGTGGACGTTACCTAAACTTCTTTGGGCATTATTTAAAGTTCTAAAAGTAGCAAATAATTATGAAGTTTAATTATATTTTTAGTAAGTTCTCAAGAGTTTCCAATACTAATTTAATGTGAATAAGCGTACTTTCACACAAAAAAAGATTTTTCAAGGACTTGTTACAGTCTTTTTAAGTAGGGTTTTTTGATGAAAACGGTTGAAATTCTTATCGCCCTCAATTGGTACGCTCCTTCAAATTTCTCTGTCACTCCTTTGCCCTCTCACATCTATCCTCTGCTGAAAGCGTGCTACTCGACAGCACCTATTACTCCCCCACCCCCCTCTTACAACCAAGGTATCCAGCCGTACTGTTTTGCCTGTTCGTGTGTCATCGGTGTCGTGATCCAGAGTTCGGGTTAACCGAATCCACTACGCATTCTGGAGAGTTTAGTTACGTTAAATCTGTTTGAACAGCAGAGAGCAGCGTCCATATCAATCGTGGGCTATTTGACTCAGATATTCTGGTTAGGGACTTATATGGACTTCAGAAGAAGTTACTCAGGTGTGGCGGAAGAATTTATAACTATAAATAATCATTGACAGACATACTGTTATCAATTGTTATTTTATCTCTTTTACTTTTTTTTTTCAAAGAATGATTTAGAAGATACTTAGGGAATTTAGGCACATGATAAATTGAATAATATATATGGAATAATGTTTTTGAGAAGCTCAGTCCACTGAACTATCATCGACGTAGAATGAGCCTCGTCATTGTTTTCCCATTGTTAGGGACTGTTAGGTAGACGGCTCAAATATATTGTCTTTATTCAGCGTACGGTCTGGACTGAGAAAGTAACTGTCCACCTGAATTTTCAACTTTGCTTCGTTCACTGTTACATGTTCGTTCAGTAACGGATCGTGCGTCAACAATGAAGAGCTCATTCCGGTTTGAATAAAGTTCAATGGCTTAGTCTGAAACGAATAACTACGAAGAAAAAGAAGGTTTTGTGGACTGAATCACTTAAACACCGTTGCGTAAATTAAAAATATTTAAGTAGCATGCACATCAGAAAGCAAATGTCAAATGTTCAAATCATTGGGAATTATTTCTTTATTATGTCTATATGTATATTGAAATGCAAGGAATACTCAATCCCAGGAAATGAAGACAAAAGATAAGAGATTGTCTTTTTATTGTGTGGCGAGCATACGCAATTAGTAAGGTTCACAGCCGGACATTATCACCTGCCGTTAGACATCCACGTGCCATCCAAGAGAACCCAAAAGACGAGCAGACCGCGTAAGTGGCAGCTTGCTGCCAACACCTGTACCTTGCAATGCAGTGTGTTTCATTGTCAGCTGTAATTTGGTAAACCACGCAACGTTCATAATACCTTTCTTATAGGAAGCACTTCAAGGGAATGGGTATACATTATCCACTATAATATTTAAATTTCTTGCGACTTTTTACCCAGGAGCAGTATACCTTACAACCTTAAAGGTTTGATGCATCAATGTCGTAGATTTTAATAAAATAATAATGTTTTAGGTTGCAATAAATACGATTTCCAAGTGTCAATCATACTCTAGTGGGAAAATCTTCTGCAGTCTGATGTCAAGTTTGACCCAGATCTGGCGTCGTCTAGACACTAATGGTTAAATAAATGGTTAACTCTAGTTAATCATTTATTTATTTATAATAACTAGCAACTCTTTTCTTAAAAAGGTTCAGAGGATTCTAAAGAATTTCAAATCAAACGATTTGAAAATAAGGTGTGCACAGTAATTCAGAATTTTTTATTTGCAAAATATAAAAAGTTGTAATTTCTTGTTTAATTTCAGGTATCCTAATAAGTTTTATAAAATTCCTTAAAATATCATGAAATATTTTTTAATTACTTGAAATCTCCTTAAATACTTTTAAAATTTCTGAGAATCCAATGAAATAGCGCCATATCCCTTCAAATTTCTTTAGATTGTATAAAATCCATTAAAATTTATAAAAATTGCCATAGATTTCAAACAATTTCTTGAAATACCGTGAAATCCTGCGTAAGATTTCCTAAAGAGGCTGTCCGTAAGTTTGAACCCCCCCCTCCAACCCTTACCAATATCTTACGTAATTTTTTTCTGGAATTTGTGATTATAAAATATAAAAAATTCGACTATTTTCAAACGAAGAACAAACATTATTATGAATAAGAAAAGATTACAAAACTTCATCGGCAAACTTCATCGGTTATTTACATTTGATTTTCAGTAATTTTAGGATGGCCCCAAATTTCAATAAATTTTGTAAAATTCGTATTCCCTTTCCTCTAAAATTGAATGAGTAGGAGTTCTCTGATTTTCAGTGATTGCCACTAAACTACTGAGAATTTCAGTGACTTTTCACTGATTTCCAGTAGATTTTTCACTATCTAAAATCGTCAGGATTTTGATTTGACAGCAAATTGTTTTGATAACAAAAATAGTCTGAAGATAATTTTCAAATTCCGCACATTCACCCAATTTACGCAATTTCCAAAAAATACATCAGGTCTTAGACAACAATGTGTTTGATAATGTCGAGATATATGGTAGCATCACTTTTTTTTTAAATAAGTGAATACCCTAATAAGCTGCTTGGTAAACATCTTAAGCATCTTAAATTTTGTCTTGAAACAGCATCAGTCAGGGGTCTCTTAGTCCCTGAAATGACAAACGACCTATTTTTGCGGCACCCGCAGGTGTTGATAAGGAAATAGTCACTCTGTCATTTATCAACCTTGCAATTTGTCTGATTGGGCATGCAATTTTTCTCCTTGATTGTTACCTCTCGACACTTATAAGAAAGTTTTGACTTGAGTAACGTATAGACGTATATTGTGGAGGCGAAGGTGTGTGAGATTATCGGCTGAGGGCGGATTACGGAGAGAAAATCCGGCAGAGTGTGTGGATGAGAGTGAAGAAGGTTCGAGGTGAGGTCCCGCTGCAAAATACAAGTTGGTAGGATATCGACCAGCCGGAAGTCTGAGTAGATGTTGCCATGGAGACGCTCAAGTCAATTTGACCTGGGCCAACAGTCACTGGCATACTGATCCATGAAGTCGTTCGGTTATTCATGCATACAATCTTTTGTTATAAAAAAATATGTTTGTCCTCAAGTCCTTTAAGTCATCAAGGCTGTTCAGTGCATATATCCAGCTGGACGTCGCGTCGGTGTTAAGGACGAACGCGCAGTTTGCCTGAAGAAAAAACAAAAAGCTGCCTCACCAACCTACCATCTTTGTTCAAGTGATTCGAAAGACACAAAATATTAATGTGTCATTTGTATTTTTATAAATGCGAATTTCGTCTTGATATATGTATTTAACATTCATCCCAAATGCATTTCTAGAATGAATTCGTTCAAACAATAGGTTTCCGTGATATTTGGTATCATCATTTTATTTATGAGCAGTAACAAGCAGTACGGCCTTAAGTTAAGAAATCTTAAGAATAAAGAGGTTATAGAATATATAGCTTCATATGAGAATGTGTTCGAGACTCTTGCTAACTACATGGCGCGCATTCTGAAGTTAGTCTCGGTATCTATACATACGGACGATACTGGATATTTATACGCAACTAGAATGCATGACACATAAGTTTAAAATAGCTTCTGTACGTTCCATTAAACGAGGCATGTGATGAAATGTCCTCTGAATCGAATGGAAATCAAGTTTGATTTTTTTCAGATTAACTCAAAAAGATCAATGTGGATCCATTCGGCTGAAGTTTCAGACATCTACTCAGAAGAATTTTGTATTTTTCTTCAAAGCTTCTCACTGAAAAAAATTGTTTTATTTACAATATTTTGTTTATTTCAATAGAGAGCATGAGAAATGTTTTTGTAAACAATATTTTTAGTTGTCGATAAGAAATCTTTGATGAAAATAAAATCGCGTGAGTAGAAGTTTGAAACTTCAGGGGTAAGGCCACTCTAGAGACTGAAAAAAAATAGTCGCTCAAAAAGTTGTGTTGGGATCTGGAAAGAAAAGGCTAATATTTTCCGCTAATAAGATATAATTTTTGATTTAGAAACACTACTTTTAGAATAATCAAAGCGAATTAATATTGACCTACTTTAGTAGTAGACTGAGTCTCAACTAAAGAGAATTTAATTGTTCCAAACTGAACTATTATTATTGCAAATTTGAATTATAAATTAACATTTCCATTCTATAATAATTAATATCACATAAATTATAAACCTGCTAGTATATTATTTATATTGGATATTGACGGAAAAATACTTCCAGTTTTTGACTTTCGAATGAAAATTTTATTATTTTTTAAGTCTGCTTTCTACGTCAGGATAAGTACCAAATGAACTGGTATCACAAAGCCCTTAGTTGTTTCGTAGCTCTCTCCCCTTTCGATCTCTCGTCACCCCTGTTCGCCTTTGGTTTTGCAGCAGCATCATCTTGCACCCGGCTCTTTAGGGCTCACGTGATAGTCCCCCATTCAATAGCTTAACCTCCACTCTGTTTGCACTGGGTGACACGATAGTTAATAATTGTTTTATAAATTGCCCAATATATTTAATCACCGTTTTTAAACCAAATAATCATTGTTTCCTTAGATTTTCTTAATATTCACACCAAATTCTATATACATTTTGCCCAAAACATAAATGCACTGATTTTCAATAGAATTGATAAAACCTTATAACTTAAGAGTTTATACTTTCGGTACCAACTTCTTACCAGTTGCATTTAATTACCGGTTCATTGAAACTGTAATTTTTCTTCACAATGATAAGTTATGAACAGATTTAAAAATTTTTTTCGGCAAAAAGAGATCTTGAGAAATCGTGTAAAGAGATATGTTCTTTAATATCTGGACACCGTGTAAATCTTGTTGTGACAACTCCGCACCCCATTGTCGATCGAATGATTATATTACGTCACCCATCTGGTTAGCCCGCCCACGTGTATAAGTGTATATATGTAATTCTTACGCAGTGCGTTCTAATATAGACAAGGGTCGCATTGTGCGTAAGTCTCGTATTTGTGTGCGTTGAACCCCTAAACATGGATTGGTTCGATGCGTAGAAGCTGGAAGAAATTTCTTTGTTCGAAATCCTACCGAAAGATCGAGTATACAAAAAAAGTACAATTTATAACCATGCGTAATACGAATCATTAGAAACCTTTCGCAAGTGAATAATCACTTTCGGATGATAAACTTAAACACTCAAGAAGCCCACTTAGCGTCAATTAAGCATCAAATTAATCTTGCAGCTTCGATCTTCTCGAAAATTGATTTAAACTAAAATCGTAATCCCAAAAGTATGCAATTTAAATGCCCATATATTTGCTTTGTTCGCTAAGAGAACTATTAATAGTTTTAGTGTTTGAAGTGAAAGTAACACCTAAACATATATAATCGTTCATAATTGATGCAATAGTTGTGCAATCATTTTGGCATTTTTTTCATGGAACGCAGTTTAGAAAGTCAAAAGCGATCGAAGCTACATTATTGCAACGTTTTTATTGAATTGAAATGTTATTATTGAATGTATGGAATGTTAAATAAATTTATAAAAAGTAAGAATATCAAGATAAGGTTGCGATGTATACTTAGTACGGTAGTGACCATATTTGATCAAACTGAAGAGTAGAATAATTACAGGAAACTGCTCAAGGTCAAAGAAGGTTGCTTCACAGTCTCTCAAAGTTAGAAAGTCGTTAATAAAGAATACATTTAATTGAAGTGGTAATTGAATTATCGATGACCTCAGCCAATTGCCTTGTTGGTAAGGATTAGTTTCAAATTCATTGGGCTGGAAAGTTAAAGCAAGGTGAATTGAAAGGTATACAAGTAGCAAAAGGTGATTCAAGATTGGCAAGATACCTTACATGATATTGAATTTATTAGAATTTCTATTTCTTGACGATGATGATTTGTTATTGTTTTGTAAATATTTGAAGTTGTTTTTCTGCAAATTATACAAAAGGTCATGACACCTATTCCTGCCTTTCAAGAAATCTTGGATTCTGCGACTAACAGTAAGAACTAGGCAGCTGATGTCCTTTAAGGATACAGAGAAAGAAAATCAAATGGTGTGGTTCACGGGCATTGTTGGCAATCTCATACTGACGCCCTATTTCCTCCTACCCTTATATAGTAGCCCATAATCATTTCTCTCGCTCTACTCCACGTTCAACATGGCAGAGCGCGTGGAGAAGCTCTAGCTAGTGGCGTCCCTATTCCATCCCTCGTACCCCAATCGCCATTCTCATTCCCATCCCATACCGAACCACTCTCACCCACCAGGGCACAACCACCCACCTATCCAGCCCACCAACCAGCTATACCACGCAGTAACACCCGACCGACAGATCAATACGTACCAACTACCAAGCTTCCTTCAGATTATCATTCTATCCGTACACTTTGAGGGAACCGAAATCAAATGGACAACCTGAAGGCCATTTACGGATAACCGATCTCTGTATTTTAAAGTCAAAGCAACCAGCAATACCCTTTGTGGTCAAAGGTCTCGTGTATTAACTCGCGTCCTTTAGATCTCAAGTTTCACAGATGCTCCTTCTCGAAAGGATTAAACTGATTTACCTTTTACTGAATTCAGATATTTATAAATGTCAAGGAATGCTAAGAGATTTTTATTGATATTATGGATTTAAAGAGAATTTTTAAAGAGTTGAAAGGAGTTATCAAAAGGGGTTTAACCTGAATGCACTCTAAACTTGAAACAGTGAAATTTCACTGATTCCCAGATAAATTCTAGACATTCTGAGTCACTCTTTTCTCTGAACTTTAATCAGTGAAAATCCTTTGAAGTTCCTTAAAATTTCTTGAAATGTCTTAAAATTCTTTGAAGTTTCTTAAAATAAAAATCCTTAACACATCTTGAAATCCCTAGAAATATCTTAAAGTCACTTGAAATTTAAATCTCTTGAAATTCTAGGCAACGCAGGTAAATTTCTGCTAGTAAATACATAAATAAAAATAAAATGGTCTTGGGAACTTTTTTCCCAATGCAATTAATGAAAAAAAAAAAACAATAAAAAATGTTCGTCAGGCTAGGCGTCTGAAACTTCAACCCAATAAAAATAGGTCAAGGTAAAAAGTGGAGCAGATGTTTTAGAAATCATGCGAGATTAAAAAGTAGAGATATTTGATATATGTTTTTTTTTTGCAGAAAATATTATTTTAGAATTTTGCTAAAGATTATTTCACTAAAATCTTAACTATATTATACTTGTAAACTCGATTCTACTCGAAACCGTGTGAACTGATAGAACTTTTTTTTTTATTTGGAATACGTATAGATTTTCGTTAACAAAGAGGAGTGAGATTTTTCATGAGATAGAGGTCACGTGTCTTTCGTGTGCGCATAGGGAGTTCATCACCAATCGCTTTAATGATAGGGCTACTTTCCTATAGGAGTCTATAGCCCACATCGTAATTTTATAGAATGCAATTAATCGTTTATTCATGCTATGTCTACTATGCTTATCGTTTAGTTCCGTAACTTGCCATAAGGAAGTATGTAGTCTGAAGTGCATATCACAGAACAAAGCATAGTTTCCGCAGGGGTCTGTACTTATTTACTTTAAGTCGTGAGAATATTTTATAAACGATATAAGATCGAGAAAATCGTTTCTAAATAATAATTAATTTAAATATCATGTAGAGTGTATGAAGACTGGAGTTAACTTTGAATTAAAGAGCAACAGGTGCCTTGATCATCGAACGTGCTCAGCCATACAACGAAATACTGCTGACATCAGGTGGAAGTATATACTATACTTAAATAGTGGAAAAGAAAAAATTCCTGAACTCTATGAATTTTCTATGAATCAAGATTTTGGCGTGAAAGAAATTTTTGGTAATTATCTGAAATTACCTCGGCCGGGTTCAAATATCATTAAATATAGCCTTAAATTATAAATAATGTTTTGTTTTGTGATAAAGGGCTTCAGTGCAATTTTCGTATCTGCAAAAATTATTTGAAGCATTTGCGTATACCTCACATTTCTCAAGGTAATCGCAAAATGCGTCACAACGCGTTGGAGTTAAAGCTCTACGTCATGAGGACTTCTATGACGTCAGTAGCATTGCGAGATTAGCTTCATGGGGGTGTTTTCGTTCAGTGTAAAGGCGAAATGCCATTTCGTGATTCCCACAAAAGGTCAGAAAGTGGGATGAGATGAAATCAAGAACAGTAATAATTCAGTTGATATTGATCTACTTTTCTGGACATCGAATACAAAAAGTATATCTTCCATTAATCAGATTTCAAGATTGGAAAATTAGAATTATCATTAGCATTAAAACATTAATTTTATATCGACGATTGGTTTTATGGTCTAACTTTCTATGATGCACTATAGAGGTTCAAGAGTGCGTTGACTAAAATGGAATGTCCCATCCATTGATCCAAAATTATCCGCTCGCTTCTTTCTTTAACGAAGAAGTGGAATAGGTGGATGTTGAAAATAATTGTTCAATACAATAATTCTGAATCTTGACCACTCTATAAAGAGTTTATTGGCCTCGACGAGAACTCTGCGCAATCAGCGAACAATAAAGCGCGTTGAACATGAGGATGGAATAAGACACAACTTCTGCCTTCTCTTCATCCCTTTCTTCGAGACTGGACAGCTAGAATGAGAGCATAAATCGACGATGAAAACTTTTTGGAAACATTTACCAGTCGGTAACACATACAAACGTGTATGGGATTTTATCTGACGGAACTCGGGGATGTTGCGGGTTGATTTATCGCTTGTCGTTGCCATGGAAACCTCGGCGTGACTGGCTTGCGCGACACCCTCATATCCGAGTCGACTCTCTGGTTTGCTCTATCCCTTTCTAGTCTCTTCCCCGTTCCAACAAATTCTCCTCGACCCCCTTCGTCCTATCCATCTACGCTTCTACGCTACGCCACCCTCATGCCGACCACACCAACGCCACGAACTTCTACATTCTACACCCGATTCACCCTCCAGCCTACCCAACTTCTCCGTCTTCCTCCTTCGGATATGCACCCCACGCCACTCGCAGCCCTACTCCCACACGAGTTTCAAACCCCCTGAGAACGTCAAGGAGGCGACTTAATGCCGACGCGACGGAGTTCCCTACCCACTGCACACAGAATTCCCCGTATCATCCACGCAAGCGCCGTATACACTTCGTGACCCTTTAAAGGATACCGATTCTTCGAAAGGATAAAGGATCAACAAATCTAAAGAAAACACTCCCTATTCTATAGCAGCGAGATTCCTTTTTTAGGGTTTTCCAGGCTATGCAGAAGCCCCTTTAACCAAGATTATCATGTATCGTTGAACAATTATGAAGCAAAAGGATTGGAGATAATAGATATGATCCATCTTCTGCATGAAGTACTACATCCTGTCTATAGCTTTAAGAATTTATTCAGACAATGGGCAACAGTTTTTCTGGATCGCAGACCTTTAATGTTATCAAAGTTTTAAGTTTTTTAGCTCAGTATAGCGTTTAGTTAGATGAATTCTTTAACTTTTAGTAAATACTTGTGATAACGAATATTTTGAAGTCTCAATGTCTAGTTTCTAGTTTTTGTTCAGTCTAGTTTTTGGGTTTTCCCCTCGGGTTTTTCCCAATCTGTTGAAGAAACATCTGTGATTTTATTAGGGTAATTTTATTACAATAATTTGTAAGAGTTTCTCCGCTCAAATTTTAGAAAATGTAGCCATTAAGTCATTAATTTCAGTCATCAGACAGGTTTTCTTGTATTTACCTTTTCACCTTTGGACAATTGGTAAAGTTGAATCATCTATCACGCGTGGAAAAAAAATGCTGTGAACAAAAAATATGTATTTCGATGAGGTCTACAACTTTTGTTTGAAAAATTTAAAAAAATTTTGCGTATTCGTAATCAGAATAGAGGAAACTTTGTTTTAA
>JAUESI010000035.1:4092614-4103205 GCA_032275145.1 Synergus laeviventris
GATATATCTTAAAGCTTTAAGTCGAGAATGTGCAGACCGTCAAGAATGTAAAAGTATATAACGTTTTATTAACTTACAAATATATGGTATATTATATATATATATATATATATAAATATATTTGAACTTGTGAATTCCACTCCCTTTTATAAATAATATGGATATTGGATAAGCGTCTCAGTGTTCGCTTGAATTAATCTTTTTCTATAACCCAATAAAGTTATTACCATATTACTGCAATGAACATTTTTCATCTTGACATGTCTTGACATTAACAAGTTATTTTCATTTTAAGCAAAATGTAATAAATTACGTGTGTTTTTGAACTCCTGAAAATAATAAAATCTTATGGTTTAACGAGCCTCGTAAAAGTCGTACTAATTACGCCAGTCATTGCAACATATATGCATTTCGTAGTTTCGATGATCCTGTCAAAATCTGGCGTCTCGTTCCACACGCAAAACTGCAGATACATAATAATTTTCACGCAATCGTTCAAATTCTGCTGGTGAGAAGGAGAATTTTGAATTCATATAATCACTAAATTTTGCATGATATTATAAAAGTGCATATAGTAATTATATTGCGGATTGCGCACTTTTCAGCGAACTACTTAATGTAATTGGGCAAGTCGCGTATTTCTTAAGTTTCATTTCCAGTTTAACTCAAAAGAAAATAAATTCTTTATATCTGTAAAAGTAATTCAAAGACTTTAAAATCTATCCTATGAATTTTCATAACGCCTATTAAAGAATGCAGTGATAATATAATTTAGAGACCTTCGGAAAACTTTGGTGGACAGTAATTTTGTTTTCATATAATATATGACATAAAGACTAGTAATTTCACATTCGATTACACGCGAAACTGAATACAAAAATCAAAATCTTTTTATGCCGTTACAGACAAGTCTACCTTCATCTTTAGAAGCAAACTAGCGTGACCGGACTCTGTACTTGCGGAACGGATTCAATACAAATTGATCGACAATCATTGAAAGAAACTCGACTTACCTAAAAGGAATTTGCTACCAATTTCACTTTCAAACAAAAATATTTACTGAAATTTCCTTCATTGTGTTAATCATCATTATGACCAAAGCGAATTAGTAAGAAAAACTTACTAATCTATTTAGTAGATTTACTTACTAATATTTTTTAATATTTATATAGAGAATTTGTGTTTACTTTCTAAAATTGAATCAGTGGAAGTTCAGTGATTTTCAGTTACTCTCTTTTCAAGATTTCATTCAGTGAAAATTCACTAGGAATCAGTGAAATTTGACTATCTATCTGTTAAAAATATTTTGATAGTGATATTGTAACAAATAAGTAAAGCAGATTGGATTGAAGTTTCAGATCTGTAACTTTTTTGTGCAGATAAAGCCAGACGGAAGCGGTAACGTAACCCTGAACAGTGAACAGTGAACACGTAATCAAGGTGCAAGAAGCAGACAGAGTGTCGATCTTTGATGTTCTTTTTCAATTTATTTTATAATCCCCGGTTTTCGCGTCACTTGAAAGCTCAATTTCAAGGAGGTGATCAGAGTGGACGCTGGTCAACACTTCCAGAGAGAAAGGAAAAGCTTCCGATGCAGCTTCTTACGCCTCTGCTGTACATTGTGAACAGTTCTCACTTCTCCGTGAGGTTCTCCAGGTTCTCCAGTGAGGACCAAGTAAAGGATAGCAAAGTCCCAGACAGTGAGACGTTTAGGATTCTCCCCTCCCTCCCATTCTTGATGGACCTCCCCCTTCGCTAACGGTCACTTTTACTTCTACGGTTACTTTTGGGGCTCTCTTTTGCGTCCCACCCCAAGACACTCTTTCGATAAAGAACTATGTTGAGGTATACCGGCTAGGAGGGTCGACTTTAAACGATTGAACAGTGAGTCCGTAACTACCAGTACTGACTGTTCGGGAGAAAGACTCTTATGGTAGATTGTGGTTGATTTTAAACTCGTGTGTGTTGTGATATAGATTGTATTCTTCCGATTTGTATTTGTAGTTCAAGAAATTTAAACAGAAAGAAGAATTTCAAGAGAATGATTGAGAGGTGAGTCTCAAGTTCTTCCTTATAAAGATTTAATCGTATATTAATCTATAATAATATGTAACATGTTACCTTGAATTAACAATTTAATTCACATTCTAGAAAATTAATTTTAACAGCTGTCGACTAACTTTTTTATTACCCGTGTCGGTTACAATTAATATGGTGTACGATTTTTGGAATTTTTTGAATATCCCTTTTATAAACACTTCGAATGAGCCTTTTACAGCTTTCCTGTAAAAGACTTATTTAGTACATTAGTAAGTCATTCATTCTTTATCTGCAATTGTAATCTGTGCCCTGAAGGAATCGCAGCTCTAGAAAAACTGATATTAAATGCCTTCAATATTAATGTGATTTATTGAAAATTGTTGCTACTCGGATGATCTTGACCCTATTTAAAAATAATATTTATAAAGACATAAAATCTAAAATTGATTAATATTGGCATCACGTCAAGTTTAATTAGCAATTTTTTAATGGACATCCATCACATAAAAATATTCTTTGCAGAAACATTTCCCATTCTTTTTATTGAAATAAACAAATTATTATTATTATTATTTGAAAAGGAATGTTTAAGAGTATTTTAAAAGCAAATATAAAAAAAAATAGATAGTGAATTGTGATAAATTTTATTACTGTGGGTTGAAAAATATTATTTTCAAAGTTGCAAGTATTTCTTTTAATACAGGAGGTTTTTCAATTTTCATCGACAATCCATCGAATTCAGTAGCTTTTATAGCATTATCATGGCCTTTAAGATCATCAGAAACTACCATAAAATTTTAAGTGAAGCGTCTGCAATTAATTTAATTGGATTGGCCAAATATCCGTTAACAAGAGCCCTAATATGAGAATCGATACTCAACGACATGATTGCACTTTAGGCCCTTTAGGACAGGAAATGTGTAAAATTTCCCAATACTGGACCTTAGTGTTTGTGACTTGTGTATCCTTTGTAAATTGTTCGTTAGGGATCCTGTGAAAAGTGAAAGGAGAATCAAGGCAACCACGAGAAAGTATTCCATGCTTTATTTCGAGCACTCTATCAGTTCGCATCTTGTGGTCGTTACGCATCACATTATTCCGAGTTCATGATCCTCCAGACAATTGCGCTTATGGGAGCAATAAGTGAGAGAAAGAAACCGTCTCTTACAACATAATTACAAAGAAGAAAATCGCCAGTGATAACTGAGTGTGGCTGGATAAATGGATAATTGGACACGCATGATCAGATGATTCCAAAGCATTTTTTGGAGAGACAACTTTCGATTGTTCAGCTTATCTCATGTAGACATCTACTTTCTATGACAGCTGTTTAAATTAGATACAATTACGTTATTCATTTTATGAAAGTTATCGCCTCATTGTTTATTCAATAGTAGTTTAAAAATATAAATTTGTTTATTCACTCATATTTTCAAGGACCGTAAAAAGCATTATTACGAAAGAGGAAAAAAGTGTTCAAACCTCGCTCAGTCTGTTGTCGAAGATAAATTAACGTCTGTTAGACAAAATAATTACATTTTCGTGTAAGGAAAACTGGAATTTCGCGAAGTAAACTGGAATCCCTTATAAGCATTCCTGTTATGGGATAAAACGACACTTTTATACGTTAATGCCTGTCTAATGCTAGAGCAGCAGAAAAAGTTGTTTTATTTTTAAATAAATTATAATGTTTCGCATTAGTGGATGTGGGGACGAATAAAGCGAGGATAATAAATCTGTCACAATCTATATATATATTAAGAGATCGCTGAGATAAATCTAATACTCTTCAAATTATCTAGAACATTCAATGAGTTACAGTTACAACACGTGACGGTGCCTTAGGCACCTAAAGTTAGGTTTCACTTAGGGGGTATATCGTCTATCGTTTTTCTTGACGCCGTGAGACGTTTATTCGCTTTTTTCATCGAAGATTAGAGCGCGCTATTCGATAATTAGAGATCACATGCTCCAATGTGAAGCAACGCATGTCAAACAGCGAACTCATGATAGAGCATAATGTGGTCTATCATACTTTTTCGATCAACACTTTTAGAACTGCGAAACATCAAAGGACGAATCTCGAAGCAGTGACTGTTGGTATTCGCATATACCACTTTCTAAATTGAATCTCGAAATGTAAATTATTTCAACTAACAATCAAATCTTACGTACTTGATTTCATAATTAAAAAAAAACAGATGTGTGTTTAATCAGGAAAAATTCTTTAAATAACAACCTAGATTTTTATAGAACTTGTATCTGTATAAAATGCCTCACTGCTTTTTTCCAGTAGAAAAATAATTCAAATCTTGTGATAGTTTCTCCTTGCAACGACGCGGAAAATTTCATAACAGGAACATTCGGAAATTAATTCATGAGGTGTAATAAGATATAATATATGTGGAAATTCTGCCATTGAAGTTTAAATTCAGTAAGAATTGAATTTGGAATGAGGGTAAATATGCTAGAGCAAGAGATTTTAGTATAACCTTTCCTACAAGTTAAAAATAAAAGTGAGTGACTTTCAGTTAAGGAAATAATTTATTAGGACTATATCGGCCTTGATAATTCACGTTTTGTCCAGTCTCCCGTTTGCCCTGACCAATAATAATATCATACTACAATGCTTTGTACGCTATTCCCGTAATTATAGAATGATACTGAAAGCTGATAGGGAGTTTCTCATTCTCTTGTGAGAATGCGAAACTACATTCTCCTCTGATTTGAAAAAACAAAAAACAGATTGAAAAAATGCGTTTATTTTGCAACTGTTGCATTAAATCAACTTTACATACATAATTATAAAATCTTGTCTGACCCACGACTCGATTATAAATGGCTGTATTTTGTATATATATTTTCTTCAAGATGCAAAACTATATCTTAAAATTGAATCATAAAATTGCTTAGAAACCTACGTAATTTCGAGTTAGCTTGTAAACTTATATCTAATAAACTTATTATATTAAGGTAGCCATTAAAATCCGTAGTGATTAACTGAAAAAAAAATGTATCAATGGTTTTTTTTGCCAATTTCTTTCTCGTATTTTATCTATTATATCCGGCTTCTTTGAACTTGAACTTATGGTTATTAATTCCCTGCTATTATTGCATCATACATTCAGGAGTTTGGAGTAACAAAAATCAAATAGAAAGTTTAAGGAATAGTGCGGTGCGAATATATATGCTGAATCAGTATTCGATTACTTCCTGAGTCTCCTTCCGTGTATCTGTTTCTCTTGACTTTATTAATGCACATATAATCTGTAATAATTAAGACCTTCGATTAAGATCTGTAATCTTTCAGCAGAACTTTATTAAAATATTTCGTCTGATAATGAATTGTCATTTATTATTGCAGATCTGTCGAAACTCGGACGTCATTGTCTGGGTTTTTCTTTCTACTTCTGCTAGGTGGTAGTATTGGATTACAATATCAACCAGTTGAAATTTTCGCTGGAGGTGAAGACTGTGCTTTGGTTCTTAACGGACCTGGAAGAACAAGCTCCTTCGATTATACTTTCAATCTCCTTCGTGGCAGCTTGTAAGTATATCAATTTATACATGCATAATGTATATATATGTATATTGTATATACTATATATATCTATGATATATCTGAAAATAGAATCTGCTGTAACACAATTAACTGGTTGCACCATGCTTAATTAAATATTCAAATATTTACCTCGATGTTATAAGACTATTATTATTTTTACTGGTTCGCGCACGCAATATCTTCTAGAAATTATTACATTAAAATGCTTCTTACTATTTTCAAATATACTTGGGCATTGTTTGTTGAAAAAAAATTCGTCTAAGTAGACGTCTAAAACTTTAGCCCAATAATCAATATAAGAACCAGTTTAAGAGAAAGTGTTTAATCCAGATTCGGAAATATGATGGTCTGTGATAAAGTATTAAAAATTGTTTATTTGGAATGAAGAGTATATATTTATCTAAAAATGAGTGATGATTCACGAATAAAGGATAACTTGAAAGTATTGCATATAACGATAACATATGGAAGATTAATGGGTTTTGCTGAGTGCGATGGTGAACAAAAGTGAAATATCTGAGAATTACTGAGCGTGATTCAAATGATGACAGGATCAGTGGGCTAAGTGAAGGGTATGCTTTTAATAGCAGTCTTTCTCGTGATTCGTACATTTAAAGACTCACATCAAATGCAACCGAGATCCAATTATTGAAGGTTCATACAATAAAATTGATTTAATTATCTAGTTGCACTTAAATTTTCCCTCACGTTTAAATAATTTGTTGTTGATTGGACTTTAATTTCATTTAATTTGCAATCTAGAACCGTAATTAAATGATATTACTTTATAGGATTTAAATTATTATTATTTTCTTAGAGAATACAGATTTAAATGCTAAGGGTTATAAAGTACGACAGCTATAATTTATAATTACTCTAATGCACGTTAATTGTTCTTAATCCAAATTGTTCATTGTCTTGTATTAAGTTCATTGTTTCTGATTTTTTATATGTATGAGTAAACTCTATAGAAGCATAAGAGTGTGGGAAAAATAGGACAAATTTATTAAAATTACTGATTCAATAACACATTACATGACATGAAATAAAATAGTTCCGATATGAGTGATTATTATGGTAAATGATGCATCATATAATAATTAAAAATATCGATAGCCTGACGCATTCTGAAATGTTCTTTATGTTAATTAAATTACTTAGAGCGGTAACTGTAGCAGCAACTAATTCCTTTTTTCGAGAAATTTTGCCAAAACCGGCAACAGAATGTTTCTATGTCGTTAAATGCATAAAGTTTGTTTCTATAGGAATTCTATAGGCTTGTAGATAGTTAACCCGTATAGTGCATACTTTTACGCGTCAGAGTACTTTTACGTGTACCTTAGAGTGGACAAGAGACGCACTTACATCGTCTATACGTGGAATCATTCAATCATGTAAACACTTTCTAACTTTTTAGATCGTTATCCTCAAGTAGCGACATTTTAACCTAAATCAAAAATAGAATTCAAGTGCTTTTAGCTAGAGCAACACGTAATCGAAATCGGGTCACACCGAATGGTCCTTCCTTTTTTAGTCAACAAAATACTGAAGCAGGCTTTCCTAGAAAATTACGAGAATAATTTACACATACTTTTCTATAGTTACAAGTGTTGGTGTTACCCTTACCTTACATTGCCTTACACGTAGAATAACATTGCAAGAAAAAACGCAACATGTGACCGGCCGAGTGCATTGAATTACGCATATTAAAACGTAGGTTTACCGTTACAGCAAAACACGCGGTTTATGCTCATCTAATATACAGACAAGAGTCAAGATGCAGAAAATTACGCAAACGGTGTCAGCATCCAGCATTACCTTTCATTTCATAACACTCTCTTCCTAGAATAGGTGGATAATTGTAACGGTTTGTATGTCACTCTTCCGCGATTTTGCAATTGCATTGTTCGGCAAACGCATGTGTTTACCATACACTTCAAAAAGTCAGTTTCGATTCTTATATCTGGGACATTTTTGCTCAAATTAAGTCTTTCCACGCCCAACGATTTTCTTAAATTGAGAAAATGTCAAATGTCTTATACTGTATTGCTTATTTTATGTCAACATGCGCTCTAAATAAATTTTTTCTAGAATTTAGTCAGTTTTACTGTTAAACATTTTAATCTGTGCTAAGAAAATTGTAAACCTTGCTATTTTCGTTGCAAAAGTTACAATTTGAAATAGTAAAACTGACTAAATTCCAGGAAAAATGCGTTCAGAACGTATTTTGTCTATTTTAGATGGTACATTCAGACATTTGATTTTTTAATTGTCATAAGCATATTATTATAAAAATCACTAGGCATTTACTGATTTTCATTGACTCTCTTTCCAAGATTTTATTTAGTGAAAATCCACTGAGAATCAATGAAAAATTACTGAAATCTTCAGTAATCGTCACTAAGTTACTTAAAATTTCAGTGAATTTTTACTGATTTCCAGTAGATTTTTCATGGATTAAAATCGTGAGAAAACAGTTACTGAGATTCAGTGAAATTTCACTGATTTTTCACTAATTTAAATTTCGAGAATAAGAAGTAAAGCAGATTGGGTTGAAGTTTCAGACATTAAGTCGGAAAACAATTTTTGAAAAAATTTATTGGATTAAGAATATGAAAAAAATTCCCAAAACCATATTATTTTTATTTATTTACCATATTAGCAGAAATCTACTCAGGGTTGCCCGGGATTTTAAGAGATTTCATGATATTTCAAGAAATTTATAAAAGATGTTTAAAATATATCAAAATCTCTTGAAATTTCTTCGAATTCCTTCAAATTTGTTCAAATCAGTTAATTTAAAAAAAAATCATGTTCATCTCTTTTTAAAATCCCTTAAAATCCTCTACATCTTTTATAAATCATTAAAATACTTTGGAATTCTAGTTATTTCTGCTAGTAAACAAATAAAAACTGTCGGTTTTGGCAATAACAATAAATGTTTTAAAAAATCGTCAGATTAGTCGTCTGAAACTTCAACTCATTGTAAAGCAAACATTTTATGCGTGGGATTTCTCGCTCTTATATATCTACCTTAAATAATTCTTAAGAGGTAGAAATAAGAATTCTCAAGGTTTTTTTCGTACAGAACTGCAATAATGGTAAATCACTCCTTTTACCATAGAGTCAATGCGCTAACAAATTCATCTGAGGGTTAACAACGGCACAATTATTCTTTCAACGTGTATAGGCTCCTGTTAATATTATAGCAATAGCTTCAGGACAAATTAAATTGATAACAGGTTTGTTCGTTTGCTTAACTCGGAGCTGTTTAAAGGTAGTATTCGCTGAACAAGTACTTACAAATGTACATATGCTTCGTATTGCGTAAAGCAGTGCACCTGAAAGTAATTCAGTAATTTAGCAATAGAAGAATATTAGCAAAAATGGTGTATTCATCTAGATTTCATAAAGCACAATTGTTATTTATGTAATATGCTCGTGTATTTTTTATCGTTAAACATAGAAAGGAGTTTTAATTATCTCTGACTTTAACTTGCGATTCTTGTCTTTCTATACTTAGCCGTGAGAAGTTATGAAAATTATACACGCTTAACACCTGAGTAATGTTGACATTACAAGGTCGCTACTTTCTTTTTTGTTACAGTTTTTGTAAAAATAGAGCGTCGTCTGTAGTGTATCAACTTTGCGAAATCAATTTAATTATAGAAGGTAAAACAGAAGATTTAGAGATTGAATAACATTCTTATATTTAAAAAATATGTTATTTAAATTTGCAAATAATTGCGAGTTTTATGCTTAAACATCGGGAAGGAAATACGACAAAATGAAATGACTGTTGTGGGTACTCTTTAACGTAAATCACAGTTGTCAAAACATGTCGTTCTTCGTAATAGTTGGGAAATAAAATTATTGCTATAATACATTTAAAAAAGTATGATTAGTAGTGTACTATGTGGTTTGTTTATAACCATAAAAACAGAGTTATTAGTCGAAGTTTTACTTTCGACAACGCTAACGTCTGTAAAAATTGTCAATTATTACCGATAGTTTACATATGCGGATATATGCAATACATCCTTTCACTGTCGCCTTGAATAAAAATCGAAGGTGCGGTGACTAATGCAGAAGAAATATGAAAAAACTCGAAATCTGGACACTGCATTTTAGATGTCATATGTTGAACCGAAATTATTTTTTGTGGACATAAAAATAACATGCTCACCTCGCACAAACCTTGGAAAAGTATTTTTCTAATTCATTAATAATTTTCTGCTAAGTAATATAAGCCAAATATGGTTAATGGTTCATGTAATAAAATTGAGAAATGTCCCAAGTGTCTATAATAGCGTAATGGTCTCGCCTTTATGGAAATGTTCTAATGCATGGGGTGCCAAGTTAGGTGGCGATAATATGTTATTAAATTGAAAGAGAATGGATTTTACATATACGTACGTATCTAGTGAGATTTCTGGCACGCTCTTATTTGCATCTTTTTTGTTCCTTTGCAGCCCTTCGAATGTCGGTGGCCAGTCATGTATCACTTACGAAGCCATAAATCATGCCTACGTCGAAGCCAGAAAACGAATTCGTGAGTACAGTTTGCAAAATACCATGTATTTATCAAAAATATGACAGACTGGTCCTTATATCCCCTATTAACCCCTAAAGTACCCTACTTTCAGTCAATAGTATAATTTTTTTATTAATTTACACAAAATCGACTTTTCCCTCATTTTCCCCTTTTTGAGGACTCCTTTCTTTTGCTTAAATCCATCTTTTTGGTTGAAAACAATTAATTTCAATATTAATCTCAGGTCGTCTCGTATTCATCTTTGTTTAATGTGAATTCCGGGGCATTTTATGTTTAACAAAACTTTTCGGTATAATAAAAATAATAGAAAATTCAATCTTTTAAATCCCTAAAAAAAACATTAAAATCAGAAAGGTACCCTTTGAGCTTTAAAAAAGTACAAACGACGAAAAAGTATTCTACGTAGATGACTGAAAAGTTCTGAACGTTCAAAT
>JAUESI010000035.1:4103305-4114137 GCA_032275145.1 Synergus laeviventris
ATTGTCTATTGTTATTTTGAGTTGGAACAATATTTCTAGATAAAACAGAATTAGGAAAAAAATATTTCGTTCATTTGAACGTTCAAAACATCCTGATAATATATTTGAGAATTCAATCAAATTCAAGTCCAATCAATTACCAATATAATGTTCCTTATTTTGTTATAGAAAGACCTATTTTTTTCATTTTTTCTAGACGTTGCACAACCTACAACGGAAATATGGAGGCCCGAAGAATTGGCAACTGTCGGAGAACTTCTGTTGGACATTTCTACCCAAATCGCCCAAATGTAAGTGATCTGCTTTCGAATTGTGAAACGAATCGGTCCGTATTTGGTGGGACCTTAATTAAAGATCGATCCGTCTACTTCCTCTCCTTTTTTCGAACCAGTTACGTAAACTCGAAAAAGTGCTGATTCTCTTAGATTGAAAGCTTGAGACTTTTTAGTAACAACCTCTCATTCGTTATCTTTCGGAAACTTTCTCGTGTCATGTCCCTAGTTACGGTAATTATTATGTGAATTTGTTTGAACTATTTTTTAAGGAAGAGGAAATGATAGGAAGCAACTTGAATGAAAGCGAGACGAATCCTTCGAAAGATTATACGATAAATTTCTATAGGAAGGTCACAAAAAAGTAAGAGTACTGACCGCGAGTATTGGATGACTTTTCGATTGGCTGTGGTCAAGCTGGATAAGAGCAATAAGGAACTAGAGTCGTATTCAAAAGTGGAATTATCTTTTATGATGTTGTAAAAACGATCCTTAGCATTTCAATATTTATTTATGAAAATTAATGGAACGCTGTGTTGTAAGATCTTTTTAGTAGTCTGATGTTGAGTCTATTAGTGATGAAATTCAAATCTTGTAAACAAAAAAATTTGTTTGTTTACTTCTATTCTGACATTTACGATTTAAAGGAACATTAATTTTATTCTCTTACAAACTTTTAAGACAATGCTTTTACCATTCAATTTCTTTCCATACCTTCTTGTTCTTCGAGTCATCATATGCAGTAGAAATAGTCAACGGACTAGTCAGACGGATTTTTTGCTTGACTATATACTTACCATATATCATCATTATATTTGTTTATTTGAGGTTTCTATAATACTTTTCAGTACATATTGTTTTTTTTTCACAGGTATGGCCTGACCTACGAGGAAGTTGAAAAGAGTCTTCCATTGATTGACACGTCAAAGACTCTAATTCAGGAAATCTGTCCAGCCTACTTGAGCGATGTAGAATGCCGTGCCGGTAAATACCGGCGCTATGATGGCCTCTGTACAAACTTGGAGAACCCCACATGGGGTGCGTCGTTATCGCCATTTGTGAGGTGAGAAGTTCAAGACAATACGTAGAAATTTCTCCTCGACCTTTTCCCATCGCGACTGGCCTTCGTATTTTCATGGCGAGCCGGTGTAGGTTCACGACCGCATAGTACAAATACATACAATGAAATACTTATGTTAATGCACAATTTTGCAAATAAAAGCATAACATTCACGACTACTAAATCTTGAGTCAAGTGCACATTTCTCACTACGTGTGGCAGGTACATCTTAACTTTTTGTAGATAAGCAATCCAAAGATGAATAACGAACGAGTTACAATTTTCATGTTCAAATCTTTGTATCCGGTTATTGTAAATTATGGACGTCTGAATAACTTAGAAGAAATTGTTTAGACCTCGGATTGCCTACAATCTTCAAGCTGCCTGCCCACCCTTAAAGTCTTGCGAGGTCAATCTTAAATATTAAAGGATTTTACGGTATCTCAAGGAATTTCATGAGATTCCCTAGGAATTTAAGTAATTTTAAAATATTTAATCTATCATAGTTGCTAGTAAAATAAAAATTCTTATCTTTGAAATCACCTAATTATTTTTTTAAATTAAATAATCTAGATTGATGCCACCTCGTTTTTCGGATGGCATGTCCGCTCCACGAATCGCAACTTCTGGTCGTAATCTGCCTCTCTCGCGTGTTGTCTCGCGTACCATGCATCCGGACGAAGGTTATCATGATCACGCTGGAACCGTCATGGTTATCGCTTGGGGCCAATTCATGGATCACGATTATACCCTCACCGGCACTCCTTTAGGTAAGTAAGTCACCCCAGAATCTGAGGAATGAACTGTACCGATTACTCGATTAGCCAGAAACTTTTAAATTAAAGATATCCGCCATATGTGGGAAAAGGATGAAAGGGGACGAGGAAGGGGATTCTCTAGATGGGAAAATGTCTTTCGAAAGTTCAACTCTTGTGCCATGTTATATAAGAAAATGTTTCTCCTACGAACAGCATTTTTTTTCACTCAGAATAACATGCGTTTGACTAGTGGTCATAAATTAAGCACTTTAACACCTCTGCAATCTATAAACGAGATAATATCAAAGAAATACAATTTTTCAAACTTCTATTAAGACAACTGTTAATAATTTCATGTCGGAGATTAGCCTCAGATAGATTGAGGCTATTGCCTCAACTTGCCAAATCAACTTCTTACACTCATCTTGTCCAGGGCGGTACAATTGACTGATATTCAAAAGTATTTAGAACATTAGTCTCTCTTATGACTGCGTTAGCCAATTCGGACATGTGTAGCAATATATATTCTAGACTATAGGCATATTTTCTTACATTGGAATCCGCAGAACTGCGTGTTAGAGAAAGTGATTGATCACCATCATTGATAATTTGGTACAGCTTCAGGCCAGTCACAAAATCATATCTATTTTTGTAATAATACTCAAAAGGTTTCGTAATACAATTGTCCAGGAAGGAAAACTTTTCTGGCAAAATCTTGTTTTGGTGTATCATTACCTGTACAGGAGAAAGTATGCATTCGAGGCTATAATTTTTAGTAATTTTTAAGTGTTGGGGATGTCTTTACGTATAGATATAGGAAAAGAATTTTATCTGAAAAAAAATGTATGCTAAAGTGTTAGGATCTGAGATATCATTAAATATTTGACTATAATTGATGGATGTTGAATGCACGTGATTCTTGCAGATCCCTTCAACCGTAATGACCCGGAAGAATGCTGCAATCGACCTCCACACCAGAAGCATCCTTACTGCAATGAAATCCGTATTCCTGACGATGACTACTTTTATAGATTGTTTAATGTTCGCTGCATAGACTTTGTTCGCGCTTTCCCAGCAGCGCGTCCTGGCTGCCGTCTAGGAAGCAGAGTTCCCTTCAATCTTCTTACAGGTGTCCTTGACGGAAACACAGTTTATGGGGTCACAGAGGTCCATTCCAGGTAAAAGAGAATTTTTTTCATATCTCAAGTACAACACAATTGTTTTCCTTTAATGAAAACAATGTTAAGTGAAAATAGAATTTGCTTTACTCCAGTTATTGCCATTCCTATTACGCCAGTAAGAAACGATAAATCACTATTGTACATCCCGTATTTATAACGCAGAGCTAAACACTTTCTATCCTGCAAGTCATGTGATTTGTGTTACTCAATCAATACTTTACACTTCTTAGATTTACTTTATATTTGAAAAAAAACAAACATTGATAATATATAGGTAATAGGCCATAAATCAAATAATTTTCTATTGGAGAAAAGGATCCGTTTATTTAGAATAAAGAAAATTTATGTGTCCGCGGTGTTAGTACTCATTTTTCAAGAGTAATTAATCGATGGATTGTATTTCATTCGATACTGTAATGCAATGGTACATTCCATAGTATTCCGACCATGTTAAAATTAATTTTAACTTTTGTCTAAGTATAGGTTTTCCGATAAACCTTCATGTAATTTATGATAAACGCGGGCAAAGAGGGTAGCAAAATCTGTTGAATAAATTGTGATTTGGCTTGCACCCAAGAAGTGGCTTTAATGATGTAGATCATTTCCACTAGTTTAATTTAAATCGACATGTAAAATCGCCACATTTATTAAAAATATGAATATTTGTTTTAGGAAACTGCGTACTGGCTATGCCGGACTTTTGCGGATGAATCCAGTATTTTCAGAGTATGGTTTAAAAGACCTTCTGCCGTTGAAATTGGACATTCCTGACGAAGGTTGTACGCGTCCAAATCAATCCATGTATTGCTTCGAGGCTGGTAAGTTTTTCTCACGTTACGCTAAACCAGTTACGTTTTTATTTATATATACTATGCAATAGTCGCATTCTAAGCTCATGAGCATCAGCATTTCCCTGAGAACTTTTTCAATAAGTTTAAGTGGTTTCATAGATGCTAACAGACTTTATACGTGCTGAGAATTTCTATAAATCAAGAATTTTAGCACTCGACGTTATTACGTTTATATCAACTTTCGAGACATGTCAGCACACTGGAATAAAATTAATTGTCAGTCGATAAAATGTTATAGCACTGATTTGCCGAGATCATTGGTTCTTCGTGACAGAGTTATGTTGCGACTTACTTGTAGTTCTGTCGAAATTCAGCCCTAAGGCAGATATGCTCTTGTTTTGTTTTATGGTGTTGCTTTCGATGATTTAGAAACCTGCTTTCTAGACACGTTTGCACACGTGATGAAAATTTTGATTTATGTCCTTCAACACCTTATACTTGATCCTATATATTAGAAGAAAGTGGAAGCTAATAGCTTGGTGCTTAATTCTGTCAGGATTAGTTATAATTTTAATTACTTTAAGTGACAGCTGCAAATGGTGGAAAAAGTAGTCTCGGCTGCTGCTAGTATCAAGAACAATTACGTTTTTAATTATTCTAGGCTAAATAAAAATGTGTTTAGTACTGTGATAACTGATTGTCTATTATTCACTTATTAGGAGAAATTCGAGTGAATGAACAACTGGTACTGACTTGTATGCATACTCTCATGGCTAGAGAACACAACAGAGCCGCCAAAGCTTTATCTCAAGTAAATCCACACTGGGATGATGAGACCCTTTTCCAAGAAGCTCGTCGAATTGTCATTGCTGAAATACAACACGTCACGTACAACGAATTTTTACCTATTTTGTTGGGCAAGGATGTCATGGAGAAGTTTGGTTTGCTCCTCGAGAAAGATGTAATAAAAATATATTTAAATTAATTATTCTTAAAAAAGTTCTTAGATAAATAAATCTGAATAGATTAGTAATAAGGTAGTAGTTAACAAACTTTCAAAACTGATGTGTAATACTGTATCAGAGATACTGGGACGGATATGATTCAACTGTAAATCCAGGAGTGATAGATGCATTTGCCTCTGCAGCATTCAGATTCGGACATTCTTTGTTACCAACCGCTGTTGAGAGATGGAGCAAGGCACACAAATTCATTGGCAAGTTTTCATTATTTTATTAGGTATAAAAGACTTTAAGTTTATAAATGTTTCTAATAGCTTCTTCTTTTATTATAAAATATACAGCATCCAAAAGATTATCAGATCTGATCAGAAGACCATACGATCTTTACCGCGCTGGTGTTTTAGACGAGTACTTCATGGGACTTATGAACCAAGTAGCCCAAGCTATGGACGATTCAATTACACAAGAAGTAAGAAAACTTAATATCATAATTTAGAAAGCATTTTCTTCCACTCAAGAAAATTTATTTATAAATAATTATCTTTTCATTAGGTCACGAATCATCTCTTCAAGAAAGTTGGTGCTAAATTTGGTATGGATCTTGTATCATTCAACATGCAAAGAGGTCGTGAATTTGGTATTCCGAGTTACATGGAATTCAGGTTAGTTGGTAGAATTTCTGTAAATGAATTCTTGGGTATACGGAACTTTAAATTAATCGGATATATTTTAACAGAAAATTCTGCGGACTTCCGGGTGCAGATACATTTGAAGAACTCTTTGGATCAATGCCGAATGAAACTATTCGTCGATACAGCTCCATATTCGAGTAAGATATTGAATTTACAAATATTAGGAAACATTTTTGAGATGATAAATAAATTTCATTGATGGTTGCAGACATCCAAATGACGTTGATCTTTGGTCCGGAGGTGTGTCGGAAAGACCTCTTCCAGGAAGTATGTTAGGACCTACTTTCGCATGTGTCATTGCAACACAATTTAGTAATTCCAGACGTGGTGACCGATTCTGGTACGAACTTCCGAACCAACCATCGTCATTCACTATTGGTATGTTATGTATTATTTTCACAGTTCAGTAGTTTAAACTATATTTAACATAAAATGACAAATATGTCATATGCCAATAATTGCAATCTCTCTTGATTGCAATACGTAAGAGAAAGTATATAATAGTATATTTGAATACTATCTACCTACCATTATGTTGATCATTTTCTCGCGGAGTGAATATTAGTTATTAGATAATTTCCGGTTAGTAAAGGTCAGCAAGTTCCTTAGAATGTACGGTCAAGTCAGACAAAGATAGGCTCACTTTTCCTTTTCTCTTCTTTTAGATCAATTAAACGAGATACGCAAAGGAAGACTTGCTCGTCTAATTTGTGACAACACAGATCTGATTGATACCATTCAGATATATCCAATGGTACTTCCTGATCATGAAATGTAAGTCTTTTATTTTATTTTTTATTTCGTTTATGAGATATTATTTTTCTCCACAATGAGAATCTGCTTAAACTAATTACTTTATGTCTCATTTTACAGAAATCCACGAGTTCCATGTCGAAGTGGCATTCTGCCAGGCATTGATTTCAGTAAGTGGGCCGAATATCCCACAAACGAAAGGGCTCCATACGTGAGTAATTTAGCAGCCCAATACGGGAATTTGGGCAAATAAGCGTAGAAATTTGTCGCAATTGTAGATAAATCATGCGCACTCTTCATCAAGTACTTTTGCATAAATAATTTGAGTTCCCATAAAGATAAAATGATTTAGTAAAATTGGTCAATTGTATCATTTATTTAAATCTATCTTTTTTAAATCAATCAATGAATTTTTATCTCAGAAAGATTTTTCAACCAATTAAAATAAGAAATTACTAAATTATTCTTCTATCTTGGGACTCAATTATACTGACTTAGACAGACTTCCTTCTTATGTTTGAACGTAAGACTGAAGAAAAACCACCAATCACGGGATAGCTTATGTCTTTTTAGAGCAAAATATAAGGAAATAATATAATCAATCACTAGCTTGGAAATAAATCACAGTATCAGTTTGATAAATAGAATTTAAAAGGTGACGTTTAGATTTTATTTGAAATTAAATGGAGAAAGTTGAATTTCCAACATGTTTTATGAAAGTATAAAAATTAGACCTGTTTAAATATTGAACATTGCAAGTTTATAAAAATTTTATTTTTTTAAACACTTTGTAAATTTGGCATTGGAAAAAAAAATTAAAACTCTAGATTACCCTACTTAGTTAATCCACGTGGGCTAGAATGTTGCCAGTTTTATTCATAACGGGCATTGCCACAATATTTATTTACTATTTACATAGTAAGTAGTTACTTTAAAATGTCAATATAAAAATCCTTGGAGACCTTTGTAATCAAAGCGTATTTTGCCATATTTTTACTACTGTGTGCAGATAATTAAAAAAATAATGATCTACCATTAGTATGAAAGTAGTATTAAGTGAAAGGAAAATAAGTCTTCTTGCCATATCTACTCTTTAAATTTTTGTATACTAATTTATCATGTATGTGGCAATTTCGTTCCGATTAAAACTTAACAGCTTTCTGCAGGACTAGCACATTGCTCATTTTTATTTATGCTATTCGTCTATTTTTATCAGCTTATTTGATTAATTAATGAAGATAGATGAATAAATATATTTGTAATAATGACAAGACTACAATGACACTCATTACTAAAAGATTTTCTATATATATTCTTGAAAACTTCTAGAATAAAAGGAAACGACTCTAGTTTATCTTTTCTCCTCTGATAAATACTCCAACGACAAAATGAAAGGCTGATTCCATTCAAAACAGTAGAGAATAATTTGTTGCTTACTTATGAATGGTGTGAATGAAAATATAATCATATATTCATTTAAAGTTCATCTCTCTAGACCCATTTCTGTTTGGAAGCACAAATCTACAAACAAATATAGTAAATATTCACATGTGTATTTATAGTCCTTATAAAATACAGGTCATACATTTAAACAATTATTTTTTTTGCTTTTTTTTATACTTTACTTTAAATACAATAATAATTTAAAGCATATCCGCAAATTTATTTTTAGCGAGAAAAGTCTCTCCTATAAATATATTTTAGATTTTTGAGGGCAAATCAAATCAAATGAAAATTGGCGTTAATCCCTTAATGTTTTTTTGTAAGTCTTATATACGAATTAATAACATTCTTATTTAGCGACGTTAATATCTTACAATTATAAATTAGAACAAGTCATTATAGAACATTTATCTTAGCATAGGCTGATTATTGAAATGCACTTATGACGTGCAGTACAATTATATTTAGAAAATTTGGACATAAATATTGTACAGAATACATTATGTATTCCACGGTTGGGATGTATTCTACACATAATGCTATGTAATGTATTTACCTACTTAAAGTATTATCGTGTGTAGATTGTAAATACACCTTTTCAGAATAAGAAAACATGAAGGCAGAAAAAAGGCTCGTATGTAATAATCAATATATTTTGCTAAACCTAGACCCTTTAATTCCGTTTCGCACAAACCTTAAGACACATTTTTTTTATTACAAAATTAAGTTTTTTTACATTTTTTCTCTCCTTCATGTTCTGTTGTTTCTGAATTTCGTAGGAAAGTTGTTTTAGGTCACTCTGTATATAAAGTAAGAGAGTAAAATAAAATAATTTCACAAGTACATATTATATTTTCACTTTTGTACCACTTTTAAATTATTAAATAAGCACAGAATCCAAGCACGTATTGCTTTTTTTACATGTCATATTTAAAATTTTTTAAAAAATTTTCAGAATTACCCGAGGTAAGTAAAAAGTTATTTCATTCATTGTAGATTAAATTATTTGGCTTGTAGATAGAACTATAATCATTAATTAAAATCTTACATCGGTTTAAATTATATTTCTTATAATGAATGAGATCTTATTTTTAATTTTCAGGATTGTAAAGATAAAACTTCGACAAAAAGCAAACCAATTTACTCGAAATTTACTCGAAACAACCTAGACACCATCGAGAAGAAAAATTCACAAAGCACCACAAATTTGAATTTAAAAGTAGAAAATTCAGCTTCTAATTCCATGAGTCCAAAGACTGAACTAAAATTAGACTTGGAAAATCCGAGTTCAATTGACGCTTTGAAGATTACAACTATAGTTGAAATAATGCGTGATAAGGGAAAAGCAAAAGAAAATGCAGTGAAAACTCGTTTGAAACGTGAAACAAGTACGACGCTTGCTATTGCTGCGAAACCTCATGATGATTCAAAAATTGGAATCTCTCTTAAACCCCAATTGAAAAAATTATATCGACACCCGAGACTCACTCTAGAGGAGCAAAAAAAATCAGCAACTAAAATTAAATCTCCTCTGGATAACGGTTTCAAATACAATTTGAAAGATTTTGAGACAAAATATGGCGTAGAGAATATTAAAGTGCCACATCCATTTACGTTTCTTGCACCTTCGTTGGCCCTTGCAGCTTATAATGATACTATCTCTAGTGAAGTGGACGATTTAAACATTCCTCCACCGAGACCAATTAAAAGAAAAACTGTGATACCAGAGGTAGACATAAAGTTCCCGTTGTCCACCAAAAATTCACCAAAGTCGCCTAAAGTTAGAAATTTAAATTCCAAACAAAATTTTGGAGATTTACTACCAAGAAGTTTCCAGAGTCCTCATAGTATTCCATTAGCTCAAGAAACGAAAAATTCGACCTATATAAATTTAGAGGATCACAGAAAGGACCTTAACGAAGGAAAAGTCGAAAGAAAAACAGTTCCTGGTTACCCGTCGGATATTCCGCCCTATAATCCAGATATTATACCTTATGTGGAAGTCCCAGATTATTCAGATAGACGCCAGGAAAGTCTCGACAAGGAGGATCAGGATTTCGTCGATCCCACTGCTCCTTTACTTGGTGAGAAATCTGGTAACAGACCATCATATCTAAATATTTTCGTTAAAAGATTTTTGTACCAACTTAGAAAAATGTTGTCTTAGGAGTTGAAGTTGATTTTTTCCCTTTAATTTAATTAATTAATATTGGTAATGGAGGAAAATTTTTTTCGCAAAATTCTAACGATTGTTTCTTAAAATAACTAGCAATAACAATCTTAGAGATCTTGACAAAAAATGTTTGAAATTCTTACTCTTGAAAAAGAATTCGATTGATAATTTAAAACCTAGAGCTAAAAATGATCAGAACTTTTGCAATTTGGAAAACTTGAATGAATTTATTTTTAAATCTTTTAATATCTTGAAGAATCAAAAATTAAAATTTTCCTTGAATTTTGAATCTGCAGCTGGAACAAAAGATGTAGATGCGGTGAAAGGAACTCTGAAACCGAAAGGCAGTACTCAAACTCCATACTACGATATTGAGGAGAATGAGCAAATCAAGGACGTTGGTTCCGAGAAGTTAGAAGCAATTCCTGTACACGAAACTGAAGAATCTGAAGTTGATACCCAAGAACCATCCGTGGAATCGAAGGCCAAGGAAGAAAAAGCTGAAGATTTTGAACCTATTAACTTTGATATAAACGATTACAAAAAACCATTCAACTTTAAGGAACTCTTTAAGGAACTTAACTTGCCACTTGATGATGAAGATGAAGATCAGAAAGAAGAAAAGGAAGAGGCTGAAGGAACCTATTCTGAAAAATATGCTGACCCATCTCAGGAATCATCTACAACAGAAGCATACTCATCCTTTGAACACGAATATGACAAAAATGAAAAAGACAGTGAAAAAGA